>OLKM01001910.1:25000-35972 GCA_900291075.1 Melanogrammus aeglefinus
CTCTCTCTCTCTGTCTTGCTCTCACTGCCTCTCGCTGTCCCGTTCCTGTTCCTCACGAGACAGTCGGCGAAGTGTCAAACGTCTGCACCTTCCTGGGCTCTGAACATCCTCCTCTCAGTAGGCGAGGAGTCAGGCACACTGCCTCTATTCTCCCCCGTACATCTCCTGCTTCATCTGTTCCGTTTCCAGCACCCTCCCTCCGTCTAGGACCGGGATGGACGGCTCCTCAGATACACACAGACAGGCTTGTGTGTGTTTGTGTGTGTGTTTTTTTTTTTGTTTAATTGGGTTTGGGTTTAGTGTGTGTGTGCATGTGTGGGTGAGTGTTTGGGGTGTTTTTAGTGTGTGGGTTGGTACTTTCTGTGTTTAAGTCTGTCTGTCTGTCTGTCTCAGGGTGTGTGTGTGTGTGTGTGTGTGTGTGTGTGTGTGTGTGTGTGTGTGTGTGTGTGTGTGTGTGTGTGTGTGTGTGTGTGTGTGTGTGTGTGTGTGTGTGTGTGTGTGTGTGTGTGTGTGTGTGTGTGTGCGCGCGCGCACGCGTGTATGGTGTGTCTGTAAGTGATTTAATAGAATGCACTTGAATACACTTGGGTGTCTGTGTTCCATGTGGTATTTTGTAATAACTTTTCCGTCCATTATGCAAATTGGCCTCACTCACATAATTTGATATAAATGATATATTGTGTGTGTGTGTGTGTGTGTGTGTGTGTGTGTGTGTGTGTGTGTGTGTGTGTGTGTGTGTGTGTGTGTGTGTGTGTGTGTGTGTGTGTGTGTGTGTGTGTGTGTGTGTGTGTGTGTGTGTGTGTGTGTGTGTGTGTGTGTGTCTGTCTGTGTGTCTGTCTGTGTGTCTGTCTGTGTGAGTTCGTGAGTAAGAGATACTTTTTAAATATGACCATAAGGTGTTACTTTATTCATAAAATGGTTTCCATGATGCAATCAATCAATCGATTGTGTGGTATGCAATTCTGGTGAATGTGTGTGTACATTTATAGCATGTGTGTGTGTGTGTGTGTGTGTGTGTGTGTGTGTGTGTGTGTGTGTGTGTGTGTGTGTGTGTGTGTGTGTGTGTGTGTGTGTGTGTGTGTGTGTGTGTGTGTGTGTGTGTGTGTGTGTGTTTGTGTGTAGGTGTCCTTCAAGTCGGAACATGGTACGGACCCACTGAGAGGTCAGAACGCTGTTAGCTGGAGATCAACGTTAGCTACAGCAGCTCAATGTCAACACGTTACCAACCACTAACCAATCAGCAACCACAAACAGGCCACTGTGGACTCCATAGAGCTGGGTCACATAGACCAGCTCCTCTCCCTACTTTCTCTGTATCCCTCAGGTTGCCTCCCTTATTTCCTGTTGAAACACTCTCTCTCTCTCTCAGTTTTCAGATTGAAAGGCCTTACTGGCACGGAAAGCAAACATTTACATTGCAATCCGGCTCTCTCTCCCCCTTTTTACCTCTCTAATCCTGTCTATCCATCTTTATCTTTCCTTTTTTCATCCTTCCCCATCTATACATATTTTGCTCTTTCTTTTCCCGCTCCCTCATATCCCCGCCACCTTCTGCTTAGACACCACTGGTCCACAGCGACGCTCTAATGTGACCGTGGGACGAACCGCTTGGGCTTGAGGCATCGAGGTGGGCAGCACGGGTAGCTGGTGGACGTTGGGGCGCAACCACAGTACACTTCTGGGTGGGCTTCAAACCCACAACCCTTTGCTTACACTCTCTACTCCCCTGTCCCCTACTCCCCTGTTACAGACTACAACAGTCTGTGCCGGTGTAGGTGGTCTTGTGTGTATGAATGTGTGTGCGCGTGCCTGTGTGTGTGTGTGTGTGTGTGTGTGTGTGTGTGTGTGTGTGTGTGTGTGTGTGTGTGTGTGTGTGTGTGTGTGTGTGTGTGTGTGTGTGTGTGTGTGTGTGTGTGTGTGTGTGTGTGTGTGTGTGTGTGTGTGTGTGTGTGTGTGTGTGTGTGTGTGTGTGTGTGTGTGTGTGTGTGTGTGTGTGTGTGTGTGTGTGTGTGTGTCTTTTGATTTCACTGTTTCTCTGTGTAGCTGGCCAGGGCAAAGCATATATGTGTGTTCTCATCGTCCACAAGCAGGATAAACACCTCCCCAGCCATCGGTGGAGCTGGCGTCTCGTGCAAAACAACCTTGACATGAATAAGAAGGGTTTTGTTTTTAATTCAACGTCTACTACCCTGTGTCATTGAAAGCCGCTAAATTGATCCAACTGTCAAGAAGCATGATATTGTTATTGATGAGTTCATGGGATATTTTAAAGAGAAGTCATCTGGTGTAAATACGACTGGAAGTACAGCAGGATAGTAGTGTGATTTGGGTGTATTAATGATGGTGAGAATGGGAAAGTGCGACAGTGTGTATATGAATGTGTGTGTGTGTGTGCGTGCACATGCACGTGCATGCGTGTGTGACACGCGCACATGCCTAGGTGTGTTTTACAGATTGGGTGGCCTACAGCTGTCCTGAGGGGAGTGAAAGTATACCGTTAAACAAGATAAGGTGCATTCCACAGTTGCACGGTTCACAGTGTTTCCCTGTATCAGGCCGGTCAGATACAGTGTGTCTCTGGATTTGTGTTCGGCGCAACCTTCCTCCCCCTGAATGCTACTCTCTATGTGTACACATTCCACTGATGGTAATGTGTTAACTGCACCTCTCGCTATCAACATCTTGCGCGCTGCGTGTGTGAAGGTAAATATTCCAAACACCAGGCATCGCTAGCAAGGAGAGAAGATAAGCGGTAAACTGACTACAGTGAATCCGCTTGCTCTAAAGGACCCATGCAGAGACACTCATGAACATATACACTTTGACATTGGTTGGAAGTAATAATACTGAGCATTCAGGCGATATAACTGTTGTATTCTTTTATCAAGAATTCAGGAAGAAGAAATGCCAAATGTTTTCTTGTTATAGCTTTAAAAACAAAACTCAAATACACATTAAATATTCAGTTGCCCCACTCCCTTTGAGATCACTACAAAATGGAGGCTGGTGCTTTCTTTGGCTGCTCGAGACCTGATGGACATTCGCCATCTTTTCTGAAACAAGTTGCGTACTGTAAGTTCAGTCTATATACATATACAGAGAGAGAGAGAGAGAGAGAGAGAGAGAGAGAGAGAGAGAGAGAGAGAGTGAGGAGAAGAGAGAGAGAGAGAGAGAGAGAGAGAGAGAGAGAGAGAGAGAGAGAGAGAGAGAGAGAGAGAGAGAGAGAGAGAGAGAGAGAGAGAGAGAGAGAGAGAGAGAGAGGGAGAGGGAGAGGGAGAGAGCAAGAGAGAGAGAGACTAAGAGAGAGAGGCTGATACATGACACAGATGGCGTCGTACATTAACTGTGAGTCTGTGTTTTATTGCAGCCATGAGGACTTCAGCCAGAAGCTATGGGCACCAAAGTGTTTTAAAGGAGAAAATAAGACCCTGTAAAGAGTTATCCCACAGCAACGCTTCTGTTCTGGTACATCCTTTGATTCATATGCACACAAAAACACCCACACACACACACCCACCCCACACACACACACCCCCCCACACACACACACACACCACACACACACACACACACACACACACACACACACACACACACACACACACACACACACACACACACAGCTTGCAGCTATAGCACAAACCTTTAAACATAAACGCTCTCATGCACATACTCTTACATCTATTGCTCATAGCTTTAACACAATCGTATACAAAAACACACACAGGGGAGTGTGTGTGTGTGTGTGTGCGTGTGTGCGTGTGTGCGTGTGTGTGTGTGTGTGTGTGTGTGTGTGTGTGTGTGTGTGTGTGTGTGTGTCTGTGTGTGTGTGTGTGTGTGTGTGTGTGTGTGTGTGTGTGTGTGTGTGTGTGTGTGTGTGTGAGAATGGCTATTCCCTTTCTTTCCCAGCCTGGATCATTGACTCATTTTGCTTACCCAGCTGCCAACATATAATTGTCTGTGTTATTATTTCAGAATTAGCGGTTTAGCATCTTAGCATTAGCGTAGCAGCTCTGCGTTACCTAAAGCGTGATGCACGCACCGCTCAAGCAATCTTTTCTTGGTTCCAAACGTTTGAACGTAATCCCCTTGTGACATCAAAAGGACAGGGCATACCTCTCCCTTTAGATGTTCGTCAGAAACAGGGCATAACCTCCCGGAACAGTCTTCAGTCGTCTTCAAATCCCATCACAGATCCACCTCCTCTCATCGCATGACCCGGTAGGGTCGTGCTGGGTCATGCGATCATGCGAGGGGGACTTCAAAGAGTTCAGAATCTTCCCCTTCGATTCCGTAATTCACCGGGAAAAATATTCAATTATTTTTTTGGGGGGGGAGAAATATCTGTGAGATCTTCTTCATTAGTGCCAGTGAAATGAGGCGGTCAGTGTCGCGTCAGTCATTAGCTGTTGTTGTTTATGAAGACGAACTAAAGACTCTGCTAAATGACTGCCTCTGATAACGCACGCTTCATTTGGAGTGAAAGCATATTCTATTTTCTGTTTTTAATGGAGCACTGGGTTTCTTGCAGCCCTAATGTTTTCACATTAATTTGTCGAATGGAACTCCGCTAATGGAAATACTTTTTGTAAATGCTTGCGCGGCAGATGCACGAGTCCATGCTACTTAACCAGTAGCACATAATCCATTTGTTTATGGATGTAAAAAACGATCCTTTTCCCTTTTTTTAATGGATCTTTTAATTTTGGTTTCACTTGAGAATTCAAGGTTTTATTCCGTGACGTGAATTAAATCCTCAACCGGAAGAGACTGTTGAAGTTAAAATCAGGGGAGTGTAGAGTGTATGGAGAGGGCGCTGGTTAGTGGGTTTGAAGCCCACTAACCACTGTAGTGTTTGCGCCCCCATGTCCACAAGCTAACCTGTGTTGCCCACCTAACCCCAACCCCCAAGCCGCTCACTAAGTAGCAGCTACAGCATGTACAAGAAAAAAACACTGCCTCTCATGATAAGTTAAATAACCAAAAAGTCATTAGCAGCCGCTAGGGTTGCAAATTGCTTGCACTTCGCCTTAACCAATCATTAATATTTAATAACATACAAAATGCCTGTCTTTTCTCTGAGTTCAAGTTTGATTTAAATAATTCCAGCACCACATTAGTGAAGTGAAACATTAATTCTTGAAGCACAAACAACTCCGATGAAGAGAAACAAAGAGCCTCTTGTTCCAAACAGCTGTTGTTGTCCGCCCGTCCGCATTCAAAGAATGCGCCTCCAAACAAAACAGTGTCAAACGGGAGCGCAATTACTGCCGTTTCTGACTAACAAGGCAGAGCAAACTGAACAAAACCCATTGTTTAAGGAAAGCACATGGAAAATACATGATCGTTTACACATATTTTATCAGTTAGATTCCTAACAACGGTTAATCAATTAATGATTAATCATTATCATCCATAGCTGCAACAAATAGTTTAAAAGGTTGCTCCTTTTTTTTGGAAGACAATCCCAACCAACATCAACCAAAAGGCACCACAAACAGACACGACGCAAAGGCAAAAACCTGAATCCAGAAACAGAACTCACGTTTCCAAACAAATAATCAACGGCCAAATGTGTGTTTATTACACCAACGCCTCCTCAGCGCTCCCCTCGAAGCCCCCCTAATCCCAACCTGACGCTCTCTCTCTCTCGGGCCTCCGGGTTTTGAATTCGGACCCAGGCCTTTATTCCACTGGGCCGGGGGATTATGGGAGAAGGCAGGCAGGTATTGAATGCAAGCCTTTACCTGACTCCCAGAGGCCTCTCGTGTTCAGCGAGAGCTTCAATAGGAGAGGGGGTGTCGGGGGGTCGGGGAGGTGGGGTGGAGCCTGGAGCGCGGCGCGGCCGTAGAATGCTAAGCAACGTTCCGACCCAGTTGCAAAACAGAGTCTCGCCGTGGATGTGTTAAATGGTCTCACCCTTCTGTCTCAACTCTGTGCTGGGCGCATCGTTTTCCATAGCAGACTAAACAGAGAGAACTCTTTTCTTCTATTTATTTTCTATGCCAATAAGTTGATTTTATTGAATTGAGAGACCAATTATCGTACATGCATGCCCTCTCAACCATAGGTGTTTTAATCTCTCTCTCCTTCACCTTCTCTTCATCCTCTTTCTATCTGTCCACCTCGTCTTTGCATCTCTCTCTCTCTCCCTCTCTCCCCCTCTCTCCCCCTCTCCCTCTCTCCCGCTCTCTCCCTCATAAATGTTTGCTCCTGTCTTCCTGCATATATTGACCCACTGATCCGTCTCTCTCTCTTTTCATCTTGCGGTCTCTAAGTTTCCAAAAGATTTTGGTTCCTTGTATTTTTTTTTCTTTGTCATCTCTCCTCTTCATCAATAGTATCAAAGAGCAGAGCAGACCTCAGACCGAATGTGAATTAATCTTGAAGTACCCATTAATACACTTTTATTTTCAGACAGTCGCCCTTCTTCTCCACCTTGTATTGTGTTTGAGCCAGTGAACACCAACACTAAAATGATTGAAAACAATAAAACTATATATATATACTAGGGGTGTAACGGTACACTGAACGGTTCGGTTCAGATATCACGGTACGAGTTCAGTACAATGAAGGGAAAAAGAAAAAAACAAAAATGCAGAAGGCAATCTTTTTTTATTGTCTCAGGTTGTACCACCTAGTGTCATACAGTCACTCCCCTGAGCTAGCTGCAACAGCCTGAACTGTGTAATCTAAGATGTAAAGAGTAAACAACAAGTACCCCACATCACCTCAAGACTCCATCCATAACTTTTAAACAAAAAATAAAACAATCAAAAAAAAATTCAGCAGTCTTATGAAATTGCAAAAAAAAAAAATTGCGCATTTCTACCAGAGGGTGCGGGTCGGTTTGTCGTGAGGTGCGTTTCGGCGCAGCTCAGTTAGGGCTCGCGTTTCAACCGCCGACAGTACCCTCATGGTGGGGGGATGCTATGTGCTATGGGGGGTTAAACCGGATCGCGATAGCCGCGGAAGCTATGTTAGCATTGTGACCTCATAGCAGCCCGACATAGTGTAGCTTCCTAATAAATCCGAGGAAAAAGAAGAATGCGCACAATGAGCAAAGATCAACCATGTAGGGTGTCCAAGAAGGACGGCAAACTTTTGTGCGACATTTTCTTCAATAAACTAAGCTTTCGCCGTTGTCCAGAAATACCTTGCGGATAATGTGTTTCTTTATTATCTCCCTGTCTCACCGAAGTGTCTGTCGACCAATCAACGGACAGTGTGTGTAGCTCGAACTTGCCAGGCGCACGGTTGTCCCTGAAGATCGCGGATCAAACATTAGTTCGTCATTACATCAATTAATTTGCACGCCAGTTATATTTCATTTTATACGTGTATTCTCCATGTAAATCCATGCACCGAACCGTGACGTCCGTACCGATTCGGTTCAATACGAATACATGTAGGCTATCGTTACACCCTTAATATATATATCTGTATATATATATATAACTGTATATAATAATTATATATATATATATTATATATATATATAATATATTATATATATATATATATATATATATATCATATATATATATATATATAGGCCTATATCAAAATAAGTGCTATTCTATGTTAAATTATAATGTATGAGGTACAATAAAATCTTTTTCTCTTTTATTATGTGTTGCATGCTGAATGGGCGCTGCCAGCAGGCTGGCAGTTTGCAACATGTAACCGGTTGATCACCATGAGCCGGAACCCTCCGGAATCTCCAGAGACTCCTGATTTATTGATGAGGACTGTTTGAGAGAAGCCCAGGTGACGCGTCACACAGAAGATATATTCTCTGTATCTACACTTTTACCATGACTCCTTCTGCTTCCCTCTCTCACTCTCTCTAACGGTATCCTTACCCAACTCGTCCTCCACCATACCTCTCTCTATCGGCCTCTCTCTCCCTCTCTCACTCTCTGTCTGCAGCGCACTCTCTCCCTTCACCAATACCTCTATCTATCACTCTTATTATCTGTGTTCAGCTCATTCCGTTTGTACCCCTCTCACTCTTTTTCTCTTTGTTTAGCTCACTCTCTCACTCCACCTGTACCTATCTCTATCTGAGCACCCCTCTCACTCTTTTTACTGTCTGCAGATCACTCTCTCCCTCCACCATATCTCTCTCTCTGCACCTCTTTTCACTCTTTCTATTCGCAGCTCACTCTCTCACACCAGCCGTCGGTCTCTATCTGAACCTCTCTCTCACTCTTGTTCCTCTGTGTGCATCTCACTCTCACTCCATCTGTACCTCTCCCTATCCGCACAGCTCTCTCTCTCACCCCATCTCTGCCTCTCTCTACCTGCACCTCTCTTCTATTTGCACCTCACTACCTCACTCTATGTGAACCTCTCGCTCACTGTGTGCATCACTCTCTTGCGCCATCTGTAGCCCTCACTATCTGCCCCTCTCACTCTTTTTCTCTGTGTGAAGCCCACACTATCTCGTTCCATCGGTACCTCTCGATTTCTCTGGCTCTCAAACCCATTTGGTTATCTGTAATCTTTGTTTAGGGGCCCGCATGGGGATGGTTCCACTAAAGCACTGTAGTGAGACCCCAGGGGCTTCTAAGACATTTCGGCAGTATATTTGTATTGTATATTTATTCTATTTGCGATGTATTGATACGAGGTGTGTTATGTAGTGTGGCTCTGTCTCAGGGCATGTCACAGCGATGACACGCTCACAAAGACGCGTTTATTGTATTATTCATTATTTTGGTATATTTTCCTTTCATGAGGTTGCCGTCGCCGGTTTGTGAACACCTTTCATCATGTGAGGTCTTAGACGACATATTGGATGACACAAATCCGGTCTTTTGGGATAAGGTTCACCAACTGACATTTCACAATCTTATTTTCATTTCTTTAAAGCAATACGTTTGTTTGTTTTGGCAATAGAATCAACCGGCTCCGGCTTTTGACATTTAAAGCTCATAAATGTGAAATATTAGGGGCAATTTAGCCAATTATAAAGCATTTCTATCTTGTTTTCAACCACACTTGTAGCAAAATCATGAGAATGATGATGCTAATAATAGAGATGATGTTGAGAAGGGTGAGAATAATCATTATACTTGTTCTTTCGTTATCATAATGATAGAATAATTATCAACACTCTCATCATTGTCATTTTCGTAAAACAATGATCACTGTTATCATTATTATCGTGATCAAAATTCTCACCATCACAATGATAATCATAAGATAATCATGATTATTAGCAAGAACATCATTTTCATAATATCGTCCAGGGTGTCCGCGCATCCTTAAAAAGTCTTAAATTCATGTTTCCAAATTTAAGGCCTTAAAAAGTCTTACATTTGTTACAAATGTCAAATGCTGGTCTTAAATACTGTAACTCAAGGTCTTAAATTTGTCGGAGCAGGACTGTATATTTTGGAATTTTTCTCGAGTGACTTTTCAGGAAGGACATGTAGAGAGGCTTCTTTCTTGCTAGCTGCACATATGAACGATTATCTGCGCGCTTGCTAGCTAGTCTGCGTACAATCGCGTAGGTGCAAATTCAATGACAGTTGGCTGAAGACGTCCCGTTTCGAAGTTTGACTCGCGTCTGCTTGCCAACCCCACACATTGCGAAGTTTTTAGGTCTTAAAAATTCCATTCAAGGTTGGTATTAAAAAGGTCTTAAAAAGTCTTAAAGTTGACTTGCTGAATCTGTTGCCAACCCCCACCATTGCGAGTTTTAGGTCTTAAAATTCATTCAAGATGGTATTAAAAAGGTCTTAAAAAGTCTTAAATTTGACTTGCTGAAACCTGCAGATACCCTGTCGTCATAATCATAGAATCATGGGCTCATGGGTCTCCCCCCCACAGCCGGGTGGGCTGTGGGGGGGAGACCCCCACAGAGGTCTGCTGAGAGGGCAGCCCCTCTGAGTCCACCTGGGGCTGCTGTCCAACCCGTCGCGCTGGACTCGTAAACCACCCCACAACAACCAATCAACAAACAGAATTGAAGTGTAAATCAAATTCTAATTTATTGAAACGCTACAAAATAAGGTGCAACAAAATGTCTAGGGATAATAAATGTTTAAGAATATGGTTTTGTGTGTGAGTCATTTCGTTGAATCGGCCTGTATGTTAGATGTGAGGCTATATACAATCAAAGAGGATGAGGGGAAGAAAAAATAAATAAAGTGCCAATGTGAAAGAGAGTAAATCAATAGAGTGCCTGACTCAAACGAATTGAGTGCCCACCTGAAGGAGAGATTGAAAACCTGCTTATTTAACCCAACCCCGAGTACTCAGGCGTGGTCAATTAGGACCTCATGGTACCGAGGGCTAGCCCTGCCCTTGTAGTGACAGCTATGACCAACAGGGGGTGCCGGGGATCGTCCTAAACTTAGCGGCGGTCGGCAGATTCACCCCTGAAGGTGAGGAGTCGGGCCCTTTGTGAGGATGGAGGCTCTCAGATCGGGGCCCTCTCCAGATTTCTTGGGTGCTAAGCTCCATCGTTTCTTAAGGGAATGCGGTGACTTGTTTTTGTTTGTCTGCTTGCCTTCTGCGGCGGTTTGTTCTTACTCACTGATGAAGAAATCCAGCCGAAACCTGGGTAATTGGATTTTGGTTTGTGACTATTCATTATAGTTTAAATTAGAATTTGTTCCCTTAAAAATCATCACCATTGCAAAGTTACTTTGAGTAATGGCTCATTCTCATTCTTCCTCTATCTCTTCCTCCCTCAGTCTGTCTCAGTTTGTTTTGCTCTTTTGTACTCACTCTCTCACCCTTCACCTTTCTCTTTCCCCTTCTGTCTCTCTCCTTTCCTCCCCTACTCTCTTTATAATTACCTTTCTGTGTCTCTTGTCTAACGGGATTGGTCTCTCTCTCTCTCTCTCTCTCTCTCTCTCTCTCTCTCTCTCTCTCTTCTCTCTCTCTCTCTCTCTCTCTCTCTCTCTCTCTCTCTCTCTCTCTCTCTCTCTCTCCTCTCGTCATCCCCTCGTCTCTC
>OLKM01001910.1:36085-50023 GCA_900291075.1 Melanogrammus aeglefinus
ACCATTATTCTTACAAACACACACACACAAACAAACATACATTTTTCCAAACACACACACAAAAACAGCTATTCTAACACGCACACACAGTTATTCTTACAAACTCACACCGAAACACACCCTTACACTTACAGACAGTTATCCAGCAGGTCCCCTAGTCCCCCCGCTCCCTAATCCACCCAATCTCATTTAGATTAGCGGGCACATTCCCTCCTCCTTACAGCTGTTGCTACATCAAACCTCCCACTACCTGTGTTCCCATAGCCCAGGTGGCTCAGGCTGTGTGTGTGTGTGTGTGTGTGTGTGTGTGTGTGTGTGTGTGTGTGTGTGTGTGTGTGTGTGTGTGTGTGTGTGTGTGTGTGTGTGTGTGTGTGTGTGTGTGTGTGTGTGTGTGTGTGTGTGTGTCTCTATTTAACATAATGCCATTCATATTATCTGTGTATTTGCGTCATTTCCAGACATGTTTACTTGATCCCTGCCAGTGGGTAATGTTTGCTGTCTGACGAGCATTTGTTGTTCATGTGGACATCTCTACCTCCATCTTCACTTGCACCTGCGTCTGTGCATGTGTCTGCTCATGTGCTTACCTGTGTGCATGCGTCTGTATGCGTGTGAGTGTGTGTGTGTGAGTGTGTATTTGTGTCTTTGTGTGTGTCTGTTTTTTGCATGTGTGTCTAAGTGTGTTTGTGTATGTGTGTCTGAGTGTGTTTATGTGTGTGTGTTTGTGTATGTGTGTCTGAGTGTGTTTATGTGTGTGTGTGTGTGTGTGTGTGTGTGTGTGTGTGTGTGTGTGTGTGTGTGTGTGTGTGTGTGTGTGTGTGTGTGTGTGTGTGTGTGTGTGTGTGTGTGTGTGTGTGTGTGTGTGTGTGTGTGTGTGTGTGTGTGTGTGTGTGTGTGTGTCTGAGTGTGCGTGCTTAGGTCTGTGTGTCTGACTGTGTTCAAACTCTCTGTGTGTTTTGCTTTAGGTGTGTGTGTGTGTTTAACAGCGTGTGAAAGTTAATCACGTCCGTGTCTGCCTCTGACCCAGACTGCGTAACACAGTGTTCCTGTTAACGTTTTACCAGGTCACCGCAACCCAGCCAGTGCCCTTTCAAACACACAACACAGCGGGCCAATCGGAACCGTCCGTTGCCCTCGTGTGCACGTGACCGAGGGCCAACGGCTGGCCTTGGTTCGCGGAGCGGTTAACCTGGCAGGGAGACGACATGAGCAGGGAGGGGAGATTCTAGAACTTTCAGAAGCCAAACACAACATTTCGAACGTCAAAACTCCATTTTTAATTCTGACTCTAGAATGTAGAATTAGAAACGCAGGAAACCCATGAAGAGTTCACGATACATAATGCATAACACGGATTGTAAAAAATGAATTCGTTTTTTTGTTCACTTTTTCATTAGGCAGCGATGGATTAGGTACAACAACAATGGCCTCATGAAGTCCATTAGTAAATCCAACAGGGACCAAACAACAGCCGATGTCTCACAGCCAACGGAGAATGTCACTATGTCTTAAAGTGGTAATCCTTTAGCTCAGCTGTTTCTAAATTGTGGCTCGCTTTCCACCCAGGGGTAGGCAAGGCCTACACAACAACACACACTGCATATATCTATTGTTTGTCTTGTTTATCGCCCGGAGCAACTCCAACCTTCAAAAAGTAGCTACCGCGCTTTAAAGAACAAGTTTCATCCGCTCTGTTTCTACGCCGTGTTCACTCCCTCCATCACACCTCCACCCACAGGACCATCCGTACGGACCTCGCCCCGTCCTTGTCAGAGATGGATTATCGCCAAGGCTCCCCCTCTTCCTCTCTCCTGCCCTCCTCGCTGCCGTGAGGCTCTCCTTAATGTGTGTCAACCGTTTCCTCCTCCTCTGTCATATCAGCTGGCACCCCCACTCCCTGGCAGCCACTCCCAGACTGTTTTCCTTTCTCCTCCTCTTTTACTGTTTTCCTTTCTCTTCCTCTTCCTCCCTCTCCTTGTCTCCCCTCTCTTCTCCTCTTCCTCCCTCTCCTCCCCTCTCTTCTCCTCTTCCTCTCTCTCCTCCCCTCTCGCCTCCTCTTCCTCTCTGTCCTCCCCTCTCGCCTCCTCTTCCTCCCTCTCCTTGTCTCCCCCCTCTCCTCCTCTTCTTCCCTCTCCTTGTCTCCCCCCTCTCTTCTCCTCTTCCCCCCTCTCCTTGTCTCCCCCTCTCTCTCTCCTCTTCCTCCCTCTCCTTGTCTCCCCTCTCCTCCTCCTCATCCTCTCCTTGCTCTACTCTCTCTTCTCCTCTTCTTCCCTTCCTTGTCTCCCTCCTCTCTCCTCTTCTTCGCTCTCCTTCCTCCCACCTCTCTTTCCTCTCCCCCTCTCTTTGTCTCCCTCTCTCTTCTCTCTTCTTCCCTCTCCTTGCCTCTCCCTCTTCTCTTCTCCCTTCCTCCTCTCCTTGTCTCCCCCTCTATTCTCCTCTTCTCCCTCTCCTTGTCTCTGCTCTCTCTCTCCTCTTCTCTATCCTTGTCTCCCCTCTCTTCTCCTCTTCCTCCCTCTTCTTCCCTCTCCTTGTCTCCCCCCTCTCTTCTCCTCTTCCTCTCTCTCCTTGTCTCCCCCCTCTCTTCTCCTCTTCCTCCCTCTCCTTGTCTCCCCCCTCTCTTCTCCTCTTCCTCCCTCTCCTTGTCTCTGCTCTCTCTTCTCCTCTTCTTCCCTCTCCTTGTCTCCCCCCTCTCTTCTCCTCTTCCTCCCTCTCCTTGCCTCCCCCCTCTCTTCTCCTCTTCCTCCCTCTCCTTGTCTCCCCCCTCTCTTCTCCTCTTCCTCCCTCTCCTTGTCTCCCCTCTCTCTTCTCCTCTTCTTCC
Source organism: Melanogrammus aeglefinus (assembly GCA_900291075.1). Taxonomy (NCBI): domain Eukaryota; kingdom Metazoa; phylum Chordata; class Actinopteri; order Gadiformes; family Gadidae; genus Melanogrammus; species Melanogrammus aeglefinus. The sequence continues at coordinate 38,904 of OLKM01001910.1, forward strand.
CTCTCCTTGTCTCCCCCCTCTCCTCCTCTTCTTCCCTCTCCTTGCCTCCCCCCTCTCTCCTCCCTCACCTTGTCTCCCCCCTCTCCTCCCCTCCTACTTTGATTTTGTCGTCTCTCAGTGCTGGCTCCATCAGCTCCTCCTCCCCTCCACATATCTCAGGAGAAACTCTTAGGATGAACAGTGTGGACAGCAAGGTCAGCGCCTGATGTGAGAACACATACCATTCAAGTCCTTTCCCACACTCTCCCTGTCTCACTGAATGCACAGCGACCTTGCGTCTGTGTCACGCTCTGATGATAACCCGGCTTATAACTTGTTTTTCCAACCTGTTTGAAAAACAAGAGGAAAGGCACAAAACTTCGCAAACAAAACAATGACGGATTGTCTTAGCCTTCCAAGTCTGACCGGGTCCAATCCAAATGTGTTACTCACACATCCTGGGTGTTCATGTTTCTACAATGCCTACTCTAAAGGAAGAGTTGGGGGTTTTAAGAAACCAGTCAGTTTAAGACAGTTTTTAAAGTATTCCATCAAAAAAAAAAAGCCGGCCAACCAAGTAGGCCATCTGCTCATCATTTGGTCATACTCAGGCCTGCGACCACCACAGACATCTGATTGTTGGTCAAATCTCTGGTTTGCTACCCAATCGAATTGCTGCACTGGGTTTCGTACCCCGCAGTACACCAGGGCGCTCGGCCTAACTAGTTTAACTCCCCCCCCCCGCCCCACAATGCATTACTTCCACCATTAGCCAACAATACCACCAGGATGCTTGGGTCTGTTTTAGTAAGGGCCGTAGTGATTATAGTGCCAAAGACACCGTTCTCTACAGCCAAAACACGCCGGCTTGTCTTTTGTTTTGGGTGTATCGGGGCCATCTGCTCTCCTGCCCCTCCCTGCCCCTCCCACCCCCCAGATTTTCCCTCAGTTAATTTATAAGTTTATTAGATTTCCCCCCCTCGGTCTTCCTCTGTCCTCTCCTCGTCGTATATCCTCTCCGAGCACCTTATCTCGTCTCCTCTTGCTCCATTTCCCTTTCTCGTTCCTCATTTCCTATCTGGTTAGCTGGCTTTTTATGAACAATGACAACAGAGATACCGTCTCTCCCCCTCGCCCTTCTCTTCTCCTCCGTCGCCCTTTTCTCGTGTGATCTCTCGATCCTTTACTCTATCCTTCCATCACCTCCTTGTCTCCTCACCTTTTAAATGCTTTCGGTGATTCAATTTGGTCTCCTTCCATTCGTCCTTTACACATATTTATTATTACCCCTTGTCATCTCGCCCTGTAATCAATTCATCCTCAATTTGTCCTTTGGGTCCCGGTCGTGTGATCACAAAGCTCAGTGTGTTCTATGTTAAGGTTTCATCCTCAGAAAGGGGAGGCACAAGGAAAAGATTACAAGTCGTTTTTCTCTTGATAGCTCTAACCTTCGGCGGCGATGTCACCGGGCGAGGCAGGCGATAAGAAGCCTCCGCTGTCAGCCGGAGTTTGATTGGACGGTGGCAGAGGCGGAGGCCGCCAGAGAGGAGAGATGTGCTGACACGTGGTAATACAGCCAGACATGTTATATCAAGATAGCACAGACGCGCTGTCAGCACTGTCTGTCAATCAGAGCTCTGAGGGAACATACATCCAGTCCTGAACACGGCCGGGCCATCCGTCAGGCGCAGAGACAGAGAGACACGGAACGAAAAACAAGACACGGGCTTTATGGAACCGGGGAGTCTGGCGCTAGCCTACTCTAGGGTGTTTGTTACCCTAGCCGAAAGGTATTGGGTTCAATCCCTCCTGTCTACTACCGAGCCTGTAGGCATTGTTGAGCAGGGGACCACCTTAACCCTATGCCCTCCTTAACGGCGTGTACAGTACGTGAATTCACTGTAGGTCGCTTCAGATAGAAAAGGTAAGTAATTTAAATATTATTTAAAAACTTCGACGTGGAACCCTTCCAACCCTCATTTCGGCAGTCTCCTAAAACACAACAGTATAATTGATGCACAATATGGCTCTGGTGTGGCCTCGCGCTGGGACAGCACGAGACAGAACACACACGGCTGCTCCTGTTTGGCTCCTGCTGTCGGGTATTATCTCTGGTCCTTAAAGGTTTGCTTTGGCAATAGAATCATTACAAAACAATCAGCGCTTGGATTGGGGAGAAGATAAAAGGGGAGGGAGGGAGAGAGGGAGAGGGAGGGAGAGAGGGAGGGAGGGAGAGAGAGAGAGAGAGAGAGAGAGAGAGAGAGAGAGAGAGGAGAGAGAGAGAGAGAGAGAGAGAGAGAGAGAGAGAGAGAGAGAGAGAGAGAGAGAGAGAGAGAGTGGTTAGGGTAAGGACAATGATATGATTGGCAGGAGGATAATGGACGGCGAGTTTGAGAGATACGACTCCTTCATAGGGAGACGGGGCAGATGAGTGACAAGCTTAGGGGTGGTGGGATAGATTCAGGCAGGCTCCGCCCAAACACTCCCAGTCCTGCTGTGAGTCCTCTCTGCTGCTCTCCATTTGTAGCCATCTTATTATTCATCACTTTGTCTCTCTATTCATCTCCCATCTCGGCCTCTTCCTATCCATCGCCCTCCCTCTCCCTCTTACAAACCTCCCTCCACCATCTCTCTCCTCTCCTCCTCTTTCCACACCACTCCACTCTTTCCATCAGCTACCCCCCCCCCCTCCCTACCTCCCTCTCTCGCTCCACATCTCCCATCTCCTCTCTTCCCAGCGGTCCCCCTCCCCACTCAGTCCTCTCCCGGCTTGGGATGGGATCATCGATGGAGCTTTAGATCTCGTTCGCCGTTCAGGGAGATCGAAGCTCCCAAGGCGGACGTTGGCGAAGCTTCAGCTGCTTCTGACCATCGAGATGCAAGCCGCCCGTTCCACCACAGAGAGGGGCCGGGCTCCGTAGGGGCCGCGGTACTGAGGGTGGCCCCGGCCCTGATCCAGAGGGAGACAGTGAGACGGTGGACTCCTTTAGCGGTGGCTTTGGAGTAGGCCGGTGGTTCCAAATCCTAGGGCCAATGCTTTTCATGCTTTGGTCTACAAAACTAGTATTTGACAAGTCTAGTCGCTTGTACGGCTTAACACTGTCTAATATACTATCCAATATAATAATATCCTGCAGCAATACACCACGACAAAATTCCTTGCATGGGGAACGCTAAGCTGACGGTGGAACTGGAAACAAATGGCACGGCGATCCCTCCCTGTATGGCTATGGCGAAGAGGGATTGGTACAAGAACACCAGCACTCTCTGAGAGCCCCCCCGCGCCAAGCTCAACTGGAGTGTGTTTTAATTAAGATGCATAAGGACTCATTAAGCAACATCATCCACCAAATGAAGATGGCATCAGGATCATTTTCCACTTCAGACCCTCCTCTCGGTTATCTCCCTCGGAGGCCAGACATGCTGCCATGCAACAGCCGGCAAGGAAACCAGCTATCAAAGTCGATCAGGGCTGGAAATAAATGAGGTATCAGGGTAATTGATTGTAGACGTCGACGGCGGATCAAGATAGATGTTATATCTTTTCAATGAATGTGGTACATTTTAGATTGCACATGCCAACCGTTATTTATCGTTGTTTAGACGAGTGTTCAGACAGCCATGCATCTAATTGAGCAGAATCCAACGCTGAACAGTTTCAATTACTCCTTCTTTTGTTTACTTCAGATGTTTGTACTTCTTTTGCTAGTTAACATTCAACTTCTAGCAAGCGAGGAAGAACTTGTTAGAATGACGACAACGAAGCAACAACAATGTTCTTGCTTCAATAGAAGTTACATTCTCAGAAAGCCAAAGAGGTCAACTCAAAGGATCGAGGTGCTCTACTCCAAATGAAAGGCCCTCAAAGTTTAACCTAAAGCATATGCTTTCAGGGCATATTGAAGGTGTGAGTGGGTCAAGGCTACGACAAAAGAGGCTGGCTCAAAATGAACAAAGACGAGAACGCCAACATGAGGCTGTGACCTTGAGAGGGCGCCGAGATACGCGGACAAAGTAAAAGATTTGACGCACAAAAATCCGCCACATTGGTGAACAACATCAGACTCACGTTGCAGCTGTCAGTGATAACACAGGAACTGACCCTGCAGGGCCTCGATACTTTGACTACAACACTGTTACTACACTTTGTTCAATTTACTTTGAGAATATACTTTCATTCACCTTCCAGTAACACGTTAACAATGTTATGACTGTCAAAAAAAGATGATATTCTCTCTCTCTCCTCCTCTCCACCCACGTCTCCCTCCTCTGTCCCTCCCTCATTATCTCCCCCCTCCATGTCTACTCCATCTCTCCCCCTCCGCCCTTCTCCTTACTTAGCTATCTCTCCCTCCCTACACCCCGCGTCCCTCCATCCATCCCTCCGCCCTTCTCCAACCATGCACCCCTCTCCCCATCCCTCCCTTCCTCCCCCCTCCATGTCCCTCCATCGCTCCATCTACCGTTCTCCATCCATCCCTCTCTCTCTCCCTCCACCCATCCCTCTCTCTTCCTCCACCCATCCCTCTCTCTCTCTCTCTCTCCCTCCACCCATCCCTCTCTCTCTCTCTCTCCCTCCATCCCTCTCTCTCTCCCTCCACCCATCCCTCTCTCTCTCCCTCCACCCATCCCTCTCTCTCTCCCCCCACCCATCCCTCTCTCTCTCCCTCCACCCCATCCCCTCTCTCTCCCCTCCACCCATCCCTCTCTCTCTCCCTCCACCCATCCCTCTCTCTCTCCCTCCACCCATCCCTCTCTCTCTCCCTCCACCCATCCCCTCTCTCTCCCTCCACCCATCCTCTCTCTCCCTCCACCCATCCCTCTCTCTCTCCCTCCACCCATCCCTCTCTCTCTCCCTCCACCCATCCCCTCTCTCTCCCTCCACCCATCCTCTCTCTCCCTCCACCCATCCCTCTCTCTCTCCCTCCACCCATCCCTCTCTCTCTCACTCCGCCCATCCCCCTCTCTCTCCCTCCACCCACCCCTCTCTCGCCCTCCACCCATCCCTCTCTCTCTCCCTCCACCCATCCCTCTCTCTCTCCCTCCACCCCATCCCCCTCTCTCTCCCTCCACCCATCCCTCTCTCTCTCCCTCCACCCATCCCTCTCTCTCCCTCCACCCATCCCTCGCCCCTCGCTCCTCTCCCAGGAAGCATCTGTGTTCCGCGCGGCCGTGCCTGGCGGTACATTATTCAGCTAGCTGCGTGGCTAATATTGTCGTCACATATCTCCCTAACGACCCGGTAAGTACTGGGTTTGTCTTCCAGATAAATAGACAGGCGCCGACCGGGCAGCTGGACAACTGTGGGGAGTTTAAGAAACAGCTGCTATGCAGCCATCGGTTGTGTTAGCGAGACACAACCATAGACTACCAGTTCAAATAAGTTATTAAAACATACTAATATTAACTATTAGTGATCAAAGTTAAAGAGACACAATTAGAGACTAGCTGCTATGTGTCTGCAAAAGACTGATGAGGGTGTGTGTGTGTGTGTGTGTGTGTGTGTGTGTGTGTGTGTGTGTGTGTGTGTGTGTGTGTGTGTGTGTGTGTGTGTGTGTGTGTGTGTGTGTGTGAGTGTGTGTGTCTGTGTGTGTGTATGTCTGTGTGTGTGCGTGCGTAAGTAAGTAATGCATGGTATTAAAAGGTTTGTGTGTGTGTGTGTGTATGTGTGTGTGTGTTGTGTGTGTGTGTGTGTGTGTGTGTGTGTGTGTGTGTGTGTGTGTCTGTGTGTGTGTGTGCGCAGAGCTGTGGTCTCATAATGTATGTGTGACATCTAAGAGAGAGCTGTGGTCTCATAATGTATGTGTGACATCTAAGAGAGAGAGTTTGAGTGTGTCATCGCTAAAGGAGTATTTAAGTGGTTCTGCCTCATTTTGAGTGAGTGTGTTTAAGAGGGAGGGAGGGAGGGAGGGAGGGAGAGGGAGGGAGGGAGGGAGGGAGGGAGGGAGGGAGGGAGGGAGGGAGGGAGGGAGGGCGGGCGGGCGGGCGAGAGAGATAGAGGGAGATATGGAGAGCGAGCCGGGGGAAAGGAGAGAGGTTATGCTACAGTGTGACAGCCAGAGTAATCCCAATTCAGATTGTATATGACCGCACACGGAGCGAACCACATTCTTCTCAGGGACGCCGGGTCCATTGTAATGCGATAGAGGAACACAGGGAGAGGCAGAGGGTGGGGGGGGGGGGGGGGGGGGGGGGGGGGGAGATAGCCCCCCTCTCGCCCTCTCTCTGAATCATGTTCGGTAGAAACACTCACACCGTTGATTTATGAAAAGGATCTCAGCGCTCATAGCAAGCACTTAAAGTCGTGTCACGGCTCAGCCTCCTGCGCATTCTAGCTGGGTCTGCTTTTACCAGTGTCTGCACCGTGATAGTCTGTTAGGTGTGTGTGTGTGTGTGTGTGTGTGTGTGTGTGTGTGTGTGTGTGTGTGTGTGTGTGTGTGTGTGTGTGTGTGTGTGTGTGTGTGTGTGTGTGTGTGTGTGTGTGTGTGTGTGTGTGTGTGTGTGTGTGTGTGTGTGTGTGTGTGTGTGTGTGTGTGTGTGTGTGTGTGTGTGTGTGTGTGTGTGTGTGTGTGTGTGTGTGTGTGTGTGTGTGTGTGTGTGTGTGTGTGTGTGTGTGTGTGTGTGTGTGTGTGTGTGTGTGTGTGTGTGTGTGTGTGTGTGAGTGTGAGTGAGTGTGTGCGTGTGTGCGTGTGTGCGTGTGCGTGTGTGCGTGTGTCGTGTGTGTGTGTGTGTGTGTGCGTGTGTGTGCGTGTGTGCGTGTGTGCGTGTGTGCGTGTGTCGTGTGTGTGTGTGTGTGTGTGTGTGTGTGTGTGCGTCTGTGTGCGTCTGTGTGTGCGTCTGTGTGTGTGTCTGTGTGTGTGTGTGTCTGTGTGTGTGCGTGTGTGTGTGTGTGCGTGCATCTCTGTGTGCGTCTGTGTGTGTGTGTGTGTGTGCGTCTGTGTGCGTCTGTGTGTGCGTATGTGTGTGTGTCTGTGTGTGTGCGTGTGTGTGTGTGTCGTGCGTGTGTGTGTGTGTGTGCGTGCGTATGTGTGTGTGTGTGCGTGTGTGTGTGTGTGCGTGCGTCTGTGTGCGTGCGGGGGAGAGTCTGTGTGCAGAAACAGACATCCATATGTTTGTCCAGAGTGCAGTTGAGGATAAACACAATGCCGTCTGAGTCGTGTTTCCCCAACCTGGCGTCGGAGCCCGAGGCAGAATGGGTGGACTTGAAGGTCACGGATGTTTGAAAAGAATAAAAGTAAAAGCATTGAGAGGTAGTCCACCGGCGTACATACGTGAGATATATGAAACATTAATTAAAATATATATTCATTAGTATTACTGAGCCTTGGTTAATGTTAATATCAGCGAGCAGTGTGTACTGTGATTATATATTAAAAAATTTAATTATTAAAAAAATTCTTTGCAGGACATTTAATTTGAATCTCCTACGCAGAGGTAAAACTTTATTTTCCAATAACTCCGGTAAAAAAAGATGAAGTGCTGCCTGCTTGATCGTAGATCACCAGTTGTGTCTTTTGAACTCTTCCTCAGAGAGCAGACGAAAACCTTGTAAAATTATCAGAGCAAGCACCTTCTCTTCACTTTCATCTTTTTGTGAAGAAAGAAAAGGCTAGATGGATGGATGGATAAAAAGATGGATAAATAGATGGATGGATGAAAATATGGATGGATGGATAAATAGATGGATGGATGGATAGCGCATGTAATATTTTAAATACATGCACCTGGATCATGAGCACTGTACTGATAATGTCGAAGGGTATTCCCATCTATGGATCAACACTACTCAGTTTTTAATGCATAAAGTACTTGTTATTTATGCATAATGAACATCCCTCTCTCTCTCCCCCCCCCTCTCTCTCCCCCCCTCTCTCCCCCCCTCTCTCTCTCTCTCTCTCTCTCTCTCTCCTCCTCTCTCTCTCTCTCTCTCTCTCTCTCTCTCTCTCTCTCTCTCTCTCTCTCTCTCTCTCTCTCTCTCTCTCTCTCTCCCCCTCTCTCTCCCCCTCTCTCAGTCTCTCTCTCAGTCTCTCTCTACCTCCCTGTCTCCCCCCTCTCCCTCTAAGTCACTCTCTCGTCTCTGTCTCTCTTCTGCTACCTTTCTTTCTCTTCCCCTCTCCCTCTCTCCGTGGGGGTGGGGTGGGGGGGGGGGGGGGGGGGTTGGCGTTCTCATTGCCTCGGCACGAAAAACAGATGTGTGTGTGTGGTCAGGCGCCAATCAGCTCTCCCTGCATGCCACGCATCCCTGGCCACAGTTGTCACAGGGCCAAGCCGGTCGTTAAGCCGTTCCCCGTTCTGATAGGGTGGTGGGGGGGGGGGGGTCCAAGAGAGATTGGGCCGGCCTATTTGGGACGGCTTTACGGCTGGACCCCTCAGATGTGTTTCTTAGGATGAAGGTGATTCTGTGAGTGTGACGGTGAGCTCAGCACCGGGTGCTAGGGATAGTCTGGGAGTGAAGACGCTCTTGGTTTCGGCCCCAGTGCCATAGTGCTCACATCATTAGTGAGGGGGAGGAAGACCACCCACCAGCTCATTACGGACACACACCTGTATGGGAAACAAACGCCTGGCGCCGCTACGCATTCAAGCATTTCTGTTTTCCTAAGTGATAAACGGGAAGGCTGAACGGTGAACGGCAACGCCCTCGCGACGTGAAGAAAGAACATTCTTATTTCTCGTTCATTTCAGAAGCGACTCTTGCAGGCAGATTACTGATGGGTCCCACAGTCTGTTGGCCGTGTAGCACTTTATAACAATCGCTGGATCACAGGACTCCTCCGGTACGCGGGGAAATGAGAATCAAAGCCAGCGTAGAACCCTGAGCCCCACAACAGGCAGTAACAGACTGTCCTACCCCCAGTGGAAGGGCTCTGATCGCAAGGCTGAGCTCTCTCCTGGGGAGGGGTAGGGGTGCAACAGGGGCAGTAGAACTCCTCAGCTCCGCGGAGCCGTCTTGAGTGGCCTTGTGTGAGGGCTCCATCATCTTTGCCTTCGGCAGGGGAAGCTGAACTAATAATAATCAAAGGAGGGCTGCACACTGCCTCCATTGTGCCACTGTCCCATGGAGCCGCCCGAGCTTAAAGAATCAAAAGGGACGCTAGTGTTCTCGATGGCAGACGCTATCGTTGACTCGCTGCTGTCACTCCGAGGTGAGGACATTCTCGGTGTCGTAGCCGTTTGAATCAGGCCGTTGGTTTTTAACCTGTAGGGGGTCTGTGTGCGGGCTCTGCGCTCCGCCCAGGGAACATAAGGCCAGGTGTGTGTTTGCCAGAAACTAATGGCGCATTTCCACTAGCACGGCTCGGCTCGGTACGGCTCGGCTCGGCGCGCTATTTGCGTGTTTCCACCAGCACGCAGTACCTGAAACCGGGTACATTTTTGGTATCACCTCAGCCCTGGTTCCAAGCGAGCCGAAGCGTTACTAAAACGTGACGTCAGCCGACTGCCTTCCACTGATTGGCCGATGAGTGTCGTCACTTGGAAAGCGTCATAACCGCGCGACGACCGCTGTAGAATGTAAATAAAAACAAGACGCGAGACAAGACACCACTTTTACTGCTTTTGACTTGAGAACGAGATGGCTTCTCTGAAAAAATCCACTCCTTGGTCGGTGGAGGAGGTCCAGACGTTCCTGACTCTGGTTGCCGAAGAACGGATTCAGAGGGAGCTCGACGGCACCACGCGTTGTTGTTGTTCTGGTCTTCCGGATTTGTACGTTGCTCGGCGCCCTGTAAATGATGTCACAGCGGTTTCGCGCAGCCGTGTTATGACGACCCCGCCCACATCGAGGAGGCACCCGTTGTAATGGAAACACAACCAAACCGAGCCGAGCCGTGACGAGCCGAGCCGTGCTAGTGGAAGTGCGCCATAAATGTCAGGCGGTGGTTTAAAAAGTATTTTGACCGCTTAAGTTTAGCTTGTCGCCATTTTGTTCGCTCGATGCATATAATGTTTGTTTCATTTCCCAGTATAATAAAAACTCAGTTTTTGACGTGACACTGCACTGAAGTATTTGAAGTATTGCTTAATGGTGTTAAGGCATGCTATCGTTCATGCTTTAGTAACTATTCTGCTGGGAGAATGCTTTGGAAAACCTTATATGGTGGTTCTGTACAAGATCATGGATGTAAATAAAAGAGTTTATCAATCCATCAAGGTAAACACAGGTGGTATAGCAACCAAAAGGAAAACAAAGTCAAAAGATACAAATAATAATACAATTGCAATAATATATTCTAGTGTCGGAGAGTGTGCAGATTGTTCAGGAATGCTCTAAGGTATGCGTTGGTTAATTATTCTTTATGTTCTGTTGTATTAGTAGTTTTGTACAGGTTCTGATTGTTCGCAAGGAACTCTGTGCCTTCCATTTATCAAATCGCCTGAAATAATTACAATATTAGGATATAAAATATTCGTAAACATTCACATCCGTCAAAGACACCATATGGTCACAATGTCTACTAAGAGAATAAAATCAATGAATAAAATACATTTAGCTACTTATCCATGTATCGTGGATACAGGGTACAGAGCAGTCTTCACCGGGGCATATCTATAATAGAGTTCCTCTCTCAGCCTGCTGTATAAGGTCTTTGACAGCCCCCAGTGAATCTATATATCTGCACAGTCCAATAAATCTGGACACTTCGCTCACACACAGAGAGGAAATGTACCGTGTGGATGTGCATGCATTTGGGTGAGATTGTTAAAGCGAGCTGTCTCTTTCATCTATAAATATGTGTGCGTGCCTGTTTCCGTGGGTGAGAGCATGCGTACCTGGACGTAGGTGCATGTGTGTTGGTGTGCGTGTACATGTGCATGTGTAAAGGTATGTAGGTTATTCGGCTAAATTCTATAGTAAGGTGAATTTTAGAGAATATGGATCAGGTCACTATTTTCCACACAGATTAGTTATTGATAAAGCTACTGTATGTATTTTTGATGGATGAGTTTCACTTTGTTTTACTACTCGCACACAAAACAGATAAGAATCCACCAATACCAAAACCTTCAAGACATAATACGCAAATGTATTTCAATAACCTCCTCATACCAAAATCTTGAACATCTTAATGGACTTGTACTCTCTGTGATTCATACCTATTAGAGCTTAATGGTTCCAAATGCTCAGGGGCACTCTACCT
>OLKM01001910.1:59508-69508 GCA_900291075.1 Melanogrammus aeglefinus
TATTCGTTATATAATGTTTTATTTTTAGCTAGGGAATGATCTGACTACCCACTATCGTACAACAGCCTTTACAGAAGTTATTGTTTCAATTAATTTGGGTTTCTGGAGTTTGTTGTAATATAAATTATTAATATTTTTACTTTCTTTCTGGGTGGATCAGCACCAAACAAAGAGAGCATTTGCAGCACCTTCCCAGGTTATTAGAACCCCTGCTGTGTCCGTTAACGTTACGGTAGAATCACTTTATGAAACGTTATGAAAGGGACCGTCTCACCAGACCTTACACTTTATATATGTATAGAGAGAGAGAGAGAGAGAGAGAGAGAGAGAGAGAGAGAGAGAGACAGAGAGAGAGAGACAAGAGAAGAGGAGGGGGAGAGATAGAGAGATGAAGAGAAGAGAGAGAGAGAGAGAGCGAGAGAGAGAGGGAGAGAGATCAGAGCGAGAGAAGCCAGAGAGAACAGAGAGAGAGAGAGAGAGGAGAGAGAGAGAAGAAGGAGAAGAGAGAGAGAGAGAAAGAGACATGAGAGATAGAGAGAGGATGAACATGGAGCAGAGAGACGACGAGAGACGAGTAGAGAGAAGAAAGAGAGAGGAGAGAGAGAGAGAGAGAGACAGAGGGAATGAGAGGTAGACACAGATCTAGGCCAGGAGGAGACAGACAGGACAGACAGACAGACAGACTAGACAGAGACGAGAGGGACAGAGAAGACAGAGAGAGAACAGAAGGAGCGTGACAGACAGACAAGACAGAAAGCCGACGAAAGACAGACAACGAAGACAGACAGACAGAAGAAGACAGACAGACGACAGAAGACAGACGCAGACAAAGAGAAAGAAGACTAATAAGAGCGCCAGGATAAGGACAACGCTCCATTAACTTGAGGAGGGGGCTGGCCCATCCGCCTTGTTTTCCAGGTCAGCGTCATAATTATCACAACTGTGCTGAACCTGACCATGGGCCTCGGTTCAAAGCTCACAACACTAAACGGGAAAAAGCCTCCCCGCGCCAGGGTGGGTGTCTTAATTAATACATAACAACCCCCTCTGAGGAGGTCTCGCCAGTTCCCAGCGGCGTCTTATCTCATCGACGGATGCTGCCTGGAAGGGGGGGGGGGGAGTCTAATGACTCTGCCAGTTTCAGCGAGGTGGGTGGCACTAATCTGAGCTGCTTAGGGAGAAGGCTAGTTTTAAGCCATGGTTATTTGGTATCAACACTCCATGAATAATTTCCTTTATATGTTGCCTCTGATTCTTTTCCTAGATTACGTGACCTGGAGCACTGATCCATGACTCAGTGACTCAGATGAGTCAGAGTATGTTTAGAGTGGTTTGGGTAGGAGGAACAGAGAAGTGGAAAGAATGTATCCCATAACCCCTCAACACTCAGAACACCTCAGAGCCGATTCAAATAGTCTCCTCTGACTCTGGCAATCTAACCAGCAGCCGAAGTATATCTGATAGAACTCATGCAAGTTTGTATACTTCTTAGGTTTGGTTTCAACTGAGTGATTAAGCAGCAGTAGGGTGCAGGGGGGTGATGTTGAGGTGGCACTACACTGAAGGTTATCTTTGACCAGTAACAGTTAGATCATTTATAATCCGCTTACAGTCTGCTGATCTTATATGAATGTGAGTTCTGTAAATTCCAAGATAGAAAAGTCTAATGGTGAAATAGTAACATAAGGTCAAATTGCATAGAAATGTGAGTCTAGGGTACTGTGTGTCTCCCCCGCCAAACATGAGGCAATCATTCGTTTGTTTGCTTGAAATTCAATTTTGTGTTATGATTTCTTGCGAGCATGAAAATATGGCGGTGATTTCAAAATTATAATGATCAGTGAAGTTGTTGCATGGGCTCTTGGGGACATTATGGAGAGAGCGATCATCCAGCAACGAAATCGGAGCAATAATCAGATCAAAACCCGAGGGAAATTGAGTTTTATTGGTTTACCTTTATTGTTCATTTCCAGGATGGACGGCTCAAGAATGCATAAAGAGGATCTAACAGGAGGTTTTTTCACCTTTAAACTGAAATCCTGTTTAACTCTGAAACCAATCAGTCATAGGCTGCTCTTTGAATTATTGAGTTATCTGGTGGAGACCTTCCATGTTGCCAGTCTTCCCAAGCAGTTAATTAGTTTTGCTCCAGTGTGAGGGGAGGAGGGGGTTCTTAATTAAATATTCCCATGTTGGGATTCCTCGCTCAGACTCATGTTTCACAAAGGGTTTCCATCACCCTGTCATCTGGGTGATGGGAGAGTTTCGTTGGTGATTGTGGTGTTTGACTCCCTGCTGGAAGGATCTGGGTTCTAACCAAAATGTCCAGTCTGTAGAAATTCTACCTAGTCCTTAAGGACATCTTCATCTAAGTCTGACATCTTTTCGAATGCAAGTCTTTTAAACAGTTAGTTTAATCACTAACTACTATCACTCAACAAAAAGTCCCTCAGCAGATCTTGAGGGATTCTATTCACAGAGCAACCCAGGTATTGTTGACCTTGACAGGTAACGAGAAGGTAACTTATCGAAGGTTAGCAAGCAATTATGTATTTACTTATTTAATACCATCTGCAAATTTTCTTTTTGGGAATCGCCTGTGGATCCAGACCTTCCCGTGTGTGGCTCGCTTCCGAGCCCTGCGGCGCCATTGTGCAGTAAAACAGGAATTGGGTCTTTAATGATCGTCTTCTGCCTCTGCCGGTCTTCACCGTCCTCTTTCTCTCTTTATCTCTCGCCCTCCACGCTGGCTTTCGCCATCCTTTCCCCATTCTTCCTGAAGTCATTAGAGTCCTGGGACAGCTTTATGACATTTACGCTGTGCCCTGTAGCGGTGCCACACTGCCTCTCACACATCTCCCCTCTCCACTCTCTCTCTCTTTCTGTTAATTACTCTTGCTTCCTTATCAGTCCGAACCCCTTCACGACGATGACTCCTCGTCATGAATCACAAAACCCCTTGCCCCCCCCCCCCCCTCCTCTTTCTCCTCCACACGTATCAGCCAAACAATTAACCAACCGGCCCGCACTAATTAAGCGTTGCAGGAAGACACACTTTGAGTCCCGCCTACTTCCTTTCTGCTGTCATGGTTGCGGCAACCTCTAATCCCCTCCTTCCCGCGTGGAGCACTGCCAGGCTATTGTCGCAGCGCTTGTTGACAGGATCGTACACTTGAGGCCTGGTTCTTTTGTGCGTGCTTTGATAAAACTGGTCTGGAACGCCGAGTGCGAACGTATGAGTCGATGAATGCGCACATTTTTTTTGCGATGAAACAGGTTTAAGTGTAAATAGCGTAAATTGTAAAAAAATGTTGGTGATTAATGAACAGGATGGACACAGAGCTTAGTGGATTGTGGATTTCGTCCCTGTCCTTGCTTGGTGAGGTCCCCATAGTGACCTCTAATTCCCTGAGGATGATGATTGATTTGGGCATCCTTTACTCTTAGTTTACTTTTTAATGAAGTTTGTGAATGTCTCATTATTCTACTTCAAAAGTATCTGATGACTTTTACATACACACCATTTTATTTATTTATTTGCCAGGAGTCCAGCCCCCTGACCCCCACTGGACGATTCTGCCTGGATGGAGGCAAAAAATGTCCATCTTGTGAAAATGTAAAAAATGAAAATAAAAAAGTAGACTCCTGACACCGCAAAAGTGAAAGTACATTAATGCACATTTATTCCTCCTGAATGCATCCACTATGGCCAGGGCTCCCCGCCCCTTGTCACTATGTAACACTGCAGTACACTTGGCGTTCAAAGTACGATAACCTTCATAACAAGCAATAGCCGTTATGATTAATGACTTCAATACAAGGGATTCGATAAAGCAGAACTAAATACAAAATTAGACATAATGGTATTGCACATTATTGAACTTCATTACTGCTGTCCAATGTGGCGTGTGACCCGCGTAATGTGATTGTTTTTTTAGGGCTGTATTTACTTTCTGTTCCGCTGAAGCTGTTTTTTAACGACCTTTTGTCCTCAAGCTAACTAGATTTAAGTGAATTGCACGTAATGCTGAAGAATTAAAGTCAAACTCCGGAAAAAGAAACAGCGTGACATGCAACTCCTGGGACGTGGGCTCCTCTGGCATAGAACTTCTGAAGTCGCCTGCAACGGGCGACGGTGACGACTCGTGTGGACAGAAGGCTTTGGCAGGTCGGAGCTCCATACCCTGGTCTCCGAAGGCTGGAAGGCGATGAACATGGGTCTTGCTTTTAATTACTTTTTGTTAAGCCTATCCTGCTATTTGATGAACCCATCTTCTTTACACACACTGACACAGTTCGGATTCACACGCACAGATCCAAGACACCCGTGCACCAACCTGCTCTGCCCGAGCGGCGCTACAGGAAGCGACCGGGAGAAGAATAAGATCTTTTTTTTCCCCTAATTATTTTCCTCAGTGCCGTGTGTCGACATGGAAACGCAGATGAACAGAACCAATCAGGTTCCTCGTTGACGTGTCAGATACACTTAATACGACGGGCCGAGGCCGGCTTGAAATGCGTAATCCTTCTCCCATATGCCGCCACAGTATCCCAGTTCATGTAATCGTTTCCTCCAATAATGACATGAATATCATTTGAAGAAATGTCAGAGCCACGGGTTGCGAGTAAGGGAATGAACAAATTGCACTTCTCCCTCTGAATCAAGCATCTTTAACACGGTACTCGGAAAAGGGAGGCGGGAGGGATTGGCTGATGTGATTGATAGGTCGTTTGAGTAAAACACGAGAGATAACGTGATAAAAATGCAAATGCAATGAGGAGCCCAGAATGTTTGTCTAACCCTCGGTACTTGAAAACACGGCACCTTTTTGTCTGTTTAAAGAGATTTTCAGATACAACTCTGATAATCGGTGGTATTATAAATGGATGTTTATGGGCGACAGTGAGAAGGTGGTGTGGGTACTTAATTAGAGGAACCTCTTTGCACGCACGGAACACAGTCAGCAACAGCCAACCAATGGTTGCTCAATAGTCCTGGTCACGAGATGGTGAAGTTAAGCAAGAGTTGCCAGTTTGCACAACAATCGCATCAGTCGTGTAAGTCAGAGCAAAGGCATGGTCGATTTGTGTGTTTTCCTGACTCGTCTTGTATCTACCGGGACCCCAAACTGGCTGGCCTTTTGTCACAAAAGGTACTGAGTCATCTATGAACAAATCTCTTTTTGCGGAAGCTGTGAGAGCCTTTGCCTGGCAGCGGGGGGCATGTTTGAAGAAGCCATCATGACTAATCACACACACATTTTCAGTATGCCATCAACATGAATACCCTTTAAAGGACAACTCACAGTTGGTACTGTTCTCTGGGATTGAACCAACTATCTTTCAGTTGGGAGTCGGACAACGAAGCCAAGACACTAGCCTGTGAAATCTGGTGCTACGTTTCCATTTTACTAGTGTGTCGTTTGATGTTATTTTAAGTATTAATGCACAGAAACTTAACAAGTAAATACATTACAGTTGGGGTTCTTGTTTCTACTATGTTGGGTTATCAGTAAAGCCCTGTGTGCATCTTAGAAAGTTTTTCTTATTTGGATGGATTTTCTTTACCAAGTAGTACTTAACACATGGCCCCCTCTGATAAGGGTGAAGGCAATTCTTTATGTCTCCGCTGCTCTGTTCTCTGCTCCGATTACTCCTTATTTCGCTTGCATTTTGTCCTATTTTATTTTCTCGCTATCTCACTTTTCTTAGGGTAATGCTTTTCTTTCCTCACCTTATCCATATAATTCACATTTGCTCTTAAAGACGACAAAATGACAAAGAGATAACGAAAAAAGTTATCTTCAGGGTATAGGAGAGAAAAATGAGTACAGATAATTTCATCTCTATTCATACACCTTCCGAAGACGAACAAATTGGTTTGTACTAATTGAGTAATTGACTCTATTGAAGAAAATTGGCGACATAATGTCATGGTGAGGTGTAAAATGCCAGATTTAACATATTATTTTGTTAGTATGCCTTTCCCCCAAAACAAGAATGTGATTTCACCATTGTTGGTGTTCTGCTATTGCTTTTGTATGCTTCCAAATTGATCATCACAAACACACAACATACAATGAGTAAATACCAACATGGATCTCATTCATAAACTCTGAACAATTACCATTAATATAATTGTTCTTATTTGTTTCACTCCAAAGGAATCGCAGAGGAGTCACCTGACATTATTTTTATTTGACAGTTTTAATTAGCATACTATTAATATGCATCTTTATGCACTTCTCAGGGAGTCATTTCCAGGATGGATTGCTTTCTCACCCGTTCCTAATCTGGACAATAACCACATCAAATAGAACTTCAACTTTTGAAGAGAGCTTGGAAGAGGGAAATAGTCAGGGGGATGGAGATTGGAGAGAGAGAGAGAGAGAGAGAGAGAGAGAGAGAGAGAGAGAGAGAGAGAGAGAGAGAGAGAGAGAGAGAGAGAGAGAGAGAGAGAGAGAGAGAGAGAGAGAGAGAGAGAGAGAGAGAGAGAGAGAGAGAGAGAGAGAGACAGAGACAGAGACGAGAGAGAGAGAGAGAGGGGGGGGGGGGGTTGGTTTGGTGATTGACAAAGAGCTTAGGAAGGGGTGTTACAGAGAGAGAGAGAGAGAGTCTTCATTGTACAATCTACATCTTCATTAGTCCCATCGACATTTCCCGAGACGAGGTTCAGACAGTTGCTTCTGTCTTGTTGTCTCACAAAGAGCTCCAGCTGCAGTCCTCTGACACCAGTGCGATAGTTGGTTGCAAATATTTCACACGTCAATCAAATAATCATATGCTGGGGTGCTTTGATAAAGTGTGCAGTTATATCGCTACAGTTTCATTTTGGATGCCATCATTCTCCAAAAAGATTGATAGCCTACTTTAAGCAAGGAGGGTAACAACCCCCAAAACACTCACGACTCCAAAACATTGATATATTAAAGAATGCACACCCACTTATTATAATCCCCCTCATCCGCAAACGCAATTCCCGACACTATTTTACACTTGGATTAAAAACTGAAGCTCCCATTTAATTGAATCCTCTAAATTCATAGGATATTTTGGTGAAAGGATGGAGCCTCTGCCTGTCTTCAATGGGCTATAGGTTGAGGGCTGAATCCGTTCAATCTTTTTCACTGGCACCGTTCTCGTTAAGAAAATGGCGCAAATTTGCGTGGCGGGTGACGGAACAGTTGTGACGTTCCAATGTTTCGTCAGCTTTTTCTGCATTGTTTATCCACTGCGTGTCTGACCTAAAAAGACTGGAAGGGCCGTACGTGACTGTTGTTGTTAGCTATTAGCTAGACACAGTTTCTTCTAAAGTAACTTACATGTCATTGAGCACTAGATGGGTCAATCCAGATCCATCCAGATACGTGGACCCAGGACCTGTTTGCCCGGAGTCCAAAACCTAAACTATAATTCAGGATGGACATTGTCTGCTCTGATCCTCACGCACGCACGCACGCACGCACGCACGCACGATTTACACGCGCACACACACACACACACATACACACACACACACAACACACACACACACACACACACACCACACACACACAACCACACACACACACACACACACACACACAGCACACACACACACGACACACAGCACACAGACACAGCACACACACAGACACACACACACACACACACACACACACACACACACACACACACACACACACACACACACACACACACACGGCATCCAACACTGAGGGAAAAACAACATCAGATTCTGTTCTCTGTAGTCCTTGTCACTTTAGCTCTGTTTAGCTGTTATATGAGAGGGTTACCAGCACTCCTAGTTCATTAAACTGTTGTGAGGACAACTATCGAGAGCTGTGGGCCTGGATGAGCTGAATAGAGATTTACATACAGGAAAGAAGGAAGGAAGGGAAGAAAGAGAGTTGCTCATCCCATAAGCACTCGATATAATGACTCATTCCCTGCATCCCCTCCTATGGTCCACTGCTCAGTCCTAACCACGAAACGAGTCTAAGAGTACGACAAGAAAGAATTCAGCTATCAAAGTTTATAAGGAGACTACACTGCAGATGTTGGATTATTTAGTCATTATAACCACGGGACTCAAACCCACAACCTTGTGATCCAAAAGTCCTCTTTCCCTGACCCTTTCTCTCCGACCGTTGCAACACGCAGTACTCTCCAAAAAGCTTCGCTTACGGACGCAAAAAAATAACTGCAGACACCGATAATTACCCCGTACAACCAATATATTTAGGGCTGATTAAAAGATGACAGCGCATTACTCAGCGACTCATCAGCGTGACGCTATCCCCTCCCCTCGGGCTAGGCATTCTGAACGACCTCCCACTGTTCTTCTAAAAAGCAGAATGACCAATTTGACAATGTGCTTTGGGTCAGGCAAAGACACGGGCAACTTATCCAACCAAGACACCGTGCAGATCGCAAACACCTGTCCTCTCCAACACCATGCCACTAGCCCAGCCCTAGTCCATGTTTCACCCTCTCGATCCACCACCTCACCGACCCACTCACCTGCCGCACCACCATGGTACTAACCCCCCCCCCCCCCCCACCCGCCACCCCTAGTCCAAGGTCAACACTACCCATCCGCCATGGTACTAACCAACCGCTAGTCCATGGTCCACCCTCACAACACCCGTAGTAATAACCTAGCCCGAGTCCATTCAAGGGTCCACCCTCGCCACCACCTTGGTATTAAACCTGTTTTTGTGTCCTGTTCCTGATTTATCGTTGGGGAGCTAAGCGGAGGTTGTTGGCTCAACATGATCTGACAGATGACTCAACAGGCATTTTTGTCTGACCACTGGAGTGGTCTGTGTGCTTATTATCTTTACTAGACTTGTCTGTACTGGTGAGCGGAACTGGCCGACCCTTTGTCACAATGAGCACTGAGTCAGCGATCAACAAATCTCTTTTTCGGGAAGCTGTGAGTGCCTTTGACCGGCAGCGAATTTTAAGGGAGGCCGTGTTTGAAGTGGCCATCGTGAATCGTGGGAATGGTACCTAGATGTGTTCAGCCCCCTCTTTTAATAGTCAAATGCACAACATAACAGGCAAAGCAGTCTTAGCTGACAAATCTATTTTTGTATCCCAAGGTCTCCTTAACAATGCAAAAAAAATTAAAAAGGTAAAAAAGCTCTAACCCTAGCTCATGTTATAGTTGAGGTTCAACCTCAGTACCCCTTTTTGCCCATGTCACCCCCTTAACCCCCTTACTGGTCCAGGGTACAGCCAGGCTAGCACAGGACGGTACGGCTGGTGATTTGGTGAGTGAAGGGGGTGGATGTTGGGATCGTTGGGGAGAGGTGGTTCAGGAAGGTTGAACTCACAGGGTTGGCCTCCAGCAGCTCCCTAAGTGCTGTCAAGGCAGCAAATTGGACCAGGCAGTGGGTTGAATAATTACAGAATAACAAGGAAAAGAGGCGGTCTTAGTGCGGCAACAGGAGGACAATAATTGATTTCATACGGGAGGGGTTGACTGGACGGTTGATGGTTATTCATTTATTTTATTTTTTACTGTAGTATCTACGCACCACAGGGCAGGCAAGGTCTCCAGCTGTCAGGCAGGTCATATGAGGGAACTTCCATCCCACTTTGAGAGAGAGAGAGGGAGAGCGAGAGAGTGAAGAGGGTGATGGGGGTTTGTGACTTGAAGAAAAAAAAGTAATTAATTGGATCAGATTAAAATTAATGAAGTAATTAAGGACCTGCCTGCCCCAGTTCTCTGGTCCAAGACGAAGAACCTGGAGTAGAGTAGCAGTGAAGAGCGCGACATCTACCCGACGGCCTGTGTATACATACTGTATACTTACATATATGTGTTTAGAGAAACATAAACATGCATATACACATAAAAATATGACGCGATAGGAAATGATAAAATATTTCCATAAAGTGGGATTATACGCTTGCCTACTTTTCAGGTCTGGCTTGCTGGTAACTAAAGTGCATCGTCAAATTAGGTTGCTTTTTTTTTTACGATGGTAAC
>OLKM01001910.1:74508-83178 GCA_900291075.1 Melanogrammus aeglefinus
GAGAGAGAGAGAGAGAGAGAGAGAGAGAGAGAGAGAGAGAGAGAGAGAGAGAGAGAGAGAGAGAGAGAGAGAGAGAGAGAGAGAGAGAGAGAGAGAGAGAGAGAGCGAGAGGAGAGAGAGAGAGAGAGAGAGAGAGAGAGAGAGAGAGAGAGAGAGAGAGAGAGAGAGAGAGCGAGGGAGAGAGAGAGAGAGAGTGCGAGAGCGAGGGAGAGAGAGAGCGAGGGAGAGAGATGGTGGAAGAAGGGAATATAGAGAGCAAGAGTGGGAGAGAGACAGTGGGAGAAAAAGGAAGCCTAAGAATTCCTATGTGAGTATGTGTATCCCAATTGTACCACTTAAGAATCTGACCAATGGAATGCCTGCTGGTCCAGATTGTTGGGTGTGTCAAAGCCTCACAAAGCACTCATCACAAAGCACTCATCACAAAGCACTCATCACACACACACACACACACACACACACACACACACACACACACACACACACACACACACACACACACACACACACACACACACACACAGGAGTTTCATTGGTTGGATTTGAAGGATCTCTTGATGAAACCGTATGGAGAGTTCAGTTTCTGAACAACACTCTTCCAATGCCCTTCACTGTTCCTAATGTGGAACACCTCCTTGAACACACCTGAGACACCAGTGCAAGGGGAGGGGGTTTCAAAACAAAATCAGGGCCAGAGTGTGTGTGCGTACGTACGTGTCTCATAATGACACACAACTCCAACACTGCCAGTATAGGCACATATGCACATGCACGCACATACTTAACTTGGTTATTCAGAAAATGTCTCACCCAATTTTTTCATCCTCAACATCTACCACACATATGCATGGTCTTCGTTACACACACACACACTCCCAACCACATACAGGCAGACAGATACACACAAAAGCACACACACAAAAGCACACACACAAACATACACACTCTCCCACCCACACACACTTTCTCCTAACCAACACAAAAACACACATACACATATACACACTCATACAGGCAGACTGATACACACACACACACACCAACATGCACAAACGCACACACACTCACAAACACACACACACACACACACACACACACACACACACACACACACACACACACACACACACACACACACACACACACACACACACACACACACACACACACACATCTTCAGTCAGCACAGCTAAAGGTCATTGCTGTGGCTCACAGACAACAATGTGTGTCCCAGATAGTTCTGGCAAGGCTCAGTATCTCTCCTCCAATAGCAGCGGACCTCTCAGTATCTCTCCTCTCTCCTCCAATAGCAGCTCACCTCTCAGTATCTCTCCCCTCTCTCTGTCCAATAGTAGCTCACCTCTCAGTATCTCTCCCCTCTCTCTGTCCAATAGCAGCTCACCTCTCAGTATCTCTCCCCTCTCTCTGTCCAATAGCAGCTCACCTCTCAGTATCTCTCCCCCTCTCTCTGTCCAATAGCAGCTCACCTCTCAGTATCTCTCCCCCTCTCTCTGTCCAATAGCAGCTCACCTCTCAGTATCTCTCCCCTCTCTCTGTCCAATAGCAGCTCACCTCTCAGTAGCCAGTATACTGCTGTTGGACAACTGTTTTTTTTCCGTCGTTCCATTGAATCTAGAACTCTCTATGATCCCAAATTTCTCTCTTTGGATCAATACGGTATTATCTGATCATATAATAGTGATGTTGTTCCTTTTTTTAAATCACTATTTATGTCATTATCAAGCAGAGTGTTTACCATAGGAATGACATGCACACATTTTTTTTTTACGTCATACTCAAGCGATTAAAGCGGGCAGGGTTAATCTTGTGCAAAACAAATAACTTTGGAGAGGAGGGGTGAACCAAACTATGCGATCTCTGAGAACACAAACCAACGCACACAACACATCACGTTATTGTTCCTGCACCTCTGTGACTTTGTAACTTGTTGAAATCCCAGCAGATGACAGCGCTGGGAGTTGGGTGTTGATCAGTCAGAGATTCAAGGCAGACGTGATTCATTTGAGCGGTATTTCTCTGGAGGGCGTGCATTATTAACTGACGGGGACACGATTAGGAACGAGGTGATGGCGCCGGGCTCCACAGGGAAGCCTCGCTGAGGGGTAATGCACCCCAGTGATGGGCTCAACACGACCGTCGTACATTATGTTCCAAAGCAATACACCAAGTCGTTGGACACTCCTTACTACACGCCTCTCGGCAGTAGCTCAGGAGGTAAAGCGGGTTGGCTATTAACCTGAAGGTTGCTGGTTCGATCCCCGGCTCCTCCTAGCTGAGTGTCGAAGTGTCTTTGAGCAAGGCACCTAACCCTAACTGCTCCCGACGAGCCGGCAGTACTTTGCATGGCCGACTCCTCCGTGAATGTGAGGCAATATTGTAAAGCGCTTTTAGTGGCCAATAGGTTAGAAAAGCTTTTTTTTGTTAAAAGTCCATTTATTTAAGAACTTACTTTCAGTGACTGAAACAAAACCGTTTGCCCTTCGTGGCACTCTTTGGTCCGCTCTTCTTCTGCAGCCTGCTGCCTGCTTAACGGGCCCCGATACAGGAGGCCTACTGACTGTAATTAAGCCTGACCGCACCATCTGAAACCATGAGTCTGTGTGTGTGTGTGTGTGTGTGTGTGTGTGTGTGTGTGTGTGTGTGTGTGTGTGTGTGTGTGTGTGTGTGTGTGTGTGTGTGTGTGTGTGTGTGTGTGTGTGTGTGTGTGTGTGTGTGTGTGTGTGTTTTGGTCGTTATGAATGTGTTTGTGTGTTTGGTTATGTGTGTGAGTGACGGATGAGGTTGGTGCGCTTGTGTGTGTCTGTGTGTGTTTGGCTATCTCTGTGTTTGTGAGGTTTTGTGCATGTGTGTCTGTTTGTATATCTTGGTATAAGTGTGTGTGTTTGTGTATGTGTCTCTTTGTGTGTGTGTGTGTGTGTGTGTGTGTGTGTGTGTGTGTTGTGTGTGTGTGTGTGTGTGTGTGTGTGTGTGTGTGTGTGTGTGTGTGTGTGTGTGTGTGTGTGTGTGTGTGTGTGTGTGTGTGTGTATATGTGTACATGAAAGGGTTGCTGTATGTGTGTGTGTGTGCGCGTGCAGTTGTGTGTGCATTGTGTCAATATTTATTGGTATGCTGTGGATGTTTGCATAGTAACAGACTGCTTCTCGCTGCCGTTTAATTAACATTCATGATGACCTGGTTATGGGGCACAGCAAAACCCATGCAGCATGTAGAACCCACTGTGAAAGAACAACATGGAGAGTGACAGTGACAGCGAGAGAGGGCGAGGGAGAGAGAGAGAGAGAGAGAGAGAGAGAGAGAGAGAGAGAGAGAGAGAGAGAGAGAGAGAGAGAGAGAGAGAGAGAGAGAGAGAGAGAGAGTTTGAGAGAGAGAGAGAGAGAGAGAGAGAGAGAGAGAGAGAGAGAGAGAGAGAGAGTTTGAGAGAGAGAGAGATGTTTTTCATGTTTGTTGGTCCAATTTGAAACGAACTGATTCAACAAACCACAACTATTGGATCTACACAAGTGCTGTCCTACAATTTCATCACACTTGTTTTTGTTAGCGATTTTTTCAAACATTTTAAATTCCTCCTCAGTGACGTATGCAATAACAGGAACCCAAACTGGGTCACCGACATCAGGGTTCTCCCCAGGATTAATAATCATCTTAAGTGGCTCGTGTTTCCGGTGAGAGCGCTCACACCGGCGCCGCTATTCCAGCCACGCTTCAATTCCACACACGGCTCAGAACCCCGAAGCGCATCGCGTCGCCGTCTGCTGCTACCCATCAAAACAAACGCAAATCGAATCCCCTGATGTGTGCCGTCCCCTCTGCTACGGGAGATAGCAACGCGGTGGCGCTGGAGAGGAGCATCCGCGGCGTAGCGTCAGTGAAACAGTGCTCGGAGAGAACCCCGAACATGGTGGCCGATGACGCTGGGGGGAGGACTTCCTTGATGAGAATGAATAGGCTGGCTAGTGCCGGAACCAAGATCAATCGTAGATTGCTCGTTGGTCTGGGGGAGGCTGTTGTCATTTCCTTCAGCACAAGCGGTGTGATCAATGGGCCTCGTTCAACTGACTCTGTACGCGATTGGCTGTTGCTTTCCTGTCATCATTGTGTTAAACAAGGCAAAAGTGTGCCAGGGGGGAAAACCAAGTGTCCTGGAGAAGAGCAATACAATTCTTTCTGCTTCCGACACGCTTTGCGTGTCGGAAGCAGAAAGAATTGCTCTCAGAAAGATGTGATATCCAAGGTCTCGGCCTGTTTGCACAGATTGTAATCTGACCTTCGGTATATCCTTCCACCCGGGTCTTTCTTGGGAGCAGAAGACACCAAAAGCTTCATGGTAAAAAATCCCAGGTGTGTCCCAACGATCACGGACATGGACCACAGAAGACCGCTGGATATCAGAAGGATTTGGGATGCCATAGCTGGTTTCGCCATCGTTTTCACGATGACGTTGAAGGAAGGGAGGGAAAAGATACGACAGAAAAGGGAGCACTGATAGACTTCAAGGAACTAGAAAACTAGAGAAGTCTGTGGTGAAAGATTTGGAGATTGACGCTGAAGGTTTGACGTTGACGTTGAAACAGCACACACTCAGGCATGCAGGCCCCCACCCAGCCAAGCACACACCCACCCACACTCACACACGAAGACAGATCAGCCCAAGGGACCGAGTGATCACGCAGAGGTCTTTTAAAGCCCTGCAGGGCGGACCCCCCGGGGATATCTGTCTGTCTGTCCGCCTCCATCTCTCCAACCATCTGTCTGTCTGTCTAGCCAACTATCTATCAATATATCTGCCTGTCTGCCTATCTGTCTGGTCCAGGTTCTGGTTACCTTATTTGCACCCGTAGGTAATCTTGTTTCGCAGTTTAAAAGTGAGCTTCCGTTGCACAGTCTAAGACATGACATACACGCAAACACAAGTGAGACAGTTACATAGGTAAAACAATTAAAGTGCTCCAGTGCTAATCCAAATTTGGCCACTTAAAACTGACCGACATAATTCATATGTAAAAACCCGATAAAATTAACTGTAAATCAACTAATAAATGAATAATTCACACAAAATAAATTTTATAGCAGTTTCTACAGCTTGTTCATCAGCGTGATTGCAGCTGGAAAAAAAAAACTTTTTGAGTCTGAGTCCGACTCTCTATCTGTGTGTGTGTCTTTTTTTGTCCCTCCTTCCTTCAATTGTCTCTGAATAGTTTGTACTTCGGTGGGTCTGTCTGTCTCCCTCCCTTGTAGTCTGTCCATCCATCTCGCTCCACATCTGACAGTACTTGATCTCCTGCTGCTGTTCCTCCTCCATGTGTCTCAATCAGCCTTCAGAACATCTTCTGCCTACAGCTATCATGCTCAGTCTGCCTGTCCACCTACACATCTGCAAACAAATATATATATATATATATATATATATATATATATATAGATATAGATATAGATATAGATATAGATATAGATATATATATTTATATATAAAAAATAATTACATATATATATACACTCTTCTATTAACCTCACAGCTCTCAACGCCTACACTTAAAGCTGACAGCATTTAGATGACGGCCTGTTAGCTGTGGTGACTTAAAGCTATAAGAGCAGTTAGCTCGCGATTAGAAAAAAAAAAAGTTAGCGGCAAAGAAAAGATGGATAAAACGTTGTGATTATAACAGCGTGGAAAACACGTGTAGTACACTGTGTTATTCAAATAAATCATGGTTAAGCAAGAAATGAATAACCATTGTTTAACACTGAATCTGTTTTAAACCCACACAGATAAGGAATCTCACAAATAAATTAAACAAAATCGAGAATTAAGGGTATTGCATTAAGAGACTACAAGCAGTATAAAGTGTATAAATGGCTGTGTATGTCGGAGCAAGGATATCATCGCAGCGTCTACAATCTACATGCACACCCCTTATCTCCTCTATATCTGGTACCTCTCCCACAGGTAAGATGGGTGGTGCTGGCAGCTAAAGAACAGAGCAGGGACACCTGAGAGTTAAACAGCGAGAGAGAGAGAGGGAGAGGGAGAAAGGGAGAGAGAGAGCGAGAGATGTTGTACAGCGATAGACAGAATGCTAACAGATTCAGGCCGACCTGTGATAAAGCATCAGTAGTATACTGTATGTATACCGTATGTAGTATACGTATTGAGGCAGCCATTTATTTTTGCCAACCTGATTCTAATTCTGCCATTCACGAAACCTTACCATGCGTTGGTTCTTATTAAATAAACAATTCATGCTCCTTACATATCTAAATAACATCTGACAGGTAAACGCTTAATAAAAGATCCAAACGTTATGAGTAAAGTTTAGTTTGAGTAAGTTGTGTTAAAGTAACGACAGCTGCATAAGATGAATTATTTCCACATGCATGTAAAAAATATCTCATACCAACAAAAGTACAAACACTGTGTTCATGCATACCACTCAGGCAATGCATTCACAGTAGTGCCATCAAACTACAACTTCTGTGGACAAAAACTACAAGCGCCAATGTCTTCTCCTGATCGCCAACAGGCTGATGAGTGAGAGATAAAAACTCAAAATACCCAAAGGGTATTTCAGAAATCCCTATCCCTATCTATATATAAATAATATTACACATCCATGACCGGTCTGTTTAAGCAGCCTGTGTCAACATCCAAAGGTCACACTCAACACAGTTAGCTATGGTTAGCCTGACAGCACGGGGCAAGGCAGCCAAACGGCACCTCTGTAGTGGATCCAAGAGCCCTCCGTTGCCATTTGTGGTTCTCCATCAAACCCACAACTGCGGTTATTAAATGTCATCAGTGTGGAGTGTCCATACCCAAATCTGGGAATTAAACTGCCAGGGGCTGTGTGTCCTAATCCCGAACAGCAGTGTTCCCCAACCTTTCCAACAAGTCAACTGTATTAGTATAGCCCTTCACTTCAAGAGCCCGTCTCTGAGGGCTTCCCAGGCCACGTTAGAGCTCACCCTCTAACCCACAGGCACACAGCAGACGGAGTGAGGAGATAACGACAGAGTGAGATGAGTAATGTCTCACCCTGCCCGCGGTGCACATTAGTCACAATAGCGCTCTCATCGCCCCACCGTTTCATTGATATTGATGTTTCCCGGTAATTAAAATTGTTTAACTTTCGAGAGTTGTAAAGTGAAAGAGACAGCAGGAAAGACTGGAAGAGAACAAAGTTTTGAAACCAAGCGACCACATAAAGTCCCCTCCCGCTCTGATACTGGCCTCCCTATGTTTCTCCGACGTTAAGGGTTGCATTTCACTCACCTCTGACTGAAAGGCAAGATAGATCTCCCGACCCAAGACACTTTGATTGGCCAGAAATGAGGCGGGAGCGCGGAATCATCTAAATTTCCCCCATATGGAAGAAGGAGAAGCCACATTCAAAACAGCTTATATGAGAAACATAAACACCCATTTTAAGCGATTCAAACTAGAGAGGCTTATTCGATGTCCATTATGGAAAGACCATGCAGGTGGGGATGGAGGAAGAGAAGGAGGAGGTGATGGTAATGATGATGATGGAGGTGGTGATGGAGGTGGGTGTGTCCAAATATTGAAATATATTAAATACAGATTTACAGACTCTTGCTGTGGGTGGTAATCACTGCTAACAGCTTTTTTCTCCGCATCCCCTGATTTACAGGCCTCACACCCCAGACATATTCAGAGCAGCTCTTTTCAATAAAACACAGCGCGTCACACGGGAGGCTAACCACAATGACTCAATACACATCCATCGCTTCCTGAAGCTCAGCACAATGCCTTCCTCGGAGTCAAGCTTTCATTTGCAAACCTTAGAAAACAAGTCATCTTTCCCCATTACTACCCCGGCAGGCCTCGCCACCCAACGCATCGCCGTCACACTGCTCCGTCTTCAGATATGAGGAGATACTGCTTCATAAGATTACCGTGGTCTACTTTTAAAAGTTGGAACATTAGGGCTTAGTTGGACGTAGTGATGCAGGTGACGGTGTAAGTCATGAGCCAGGGTGGAGGGAGATATAGTGCTAGGGATGCAGTCGATGGTGTTAGAAGGAGGTAGGGATGGTGGTGGTGATACAGGTGATGGTGTCAGTAGTAAGCAGGGGGGTGGGAGTAGTGGTGGTGGTAGTACTGACGGTGTTAGTCGGGGGTGTGGTCATCCCATCCGAGGGACGCGTGACAATTGTCCAATGGGTTTGTTTGTCGCTTAAACAACTGGACTCTAAAGGGGGTGGCACTGGGTGGGGGTCCCAGTGGGTGGGGGTCTGTAGGACGTTGGTCTGGGGTGGGCAGCAGCAGCCAGTATGCAGATGTGGTGTTTCCTCTCTCCTGCCAGGACTCAGAGATGCTAATACAACAGAAGGAGCATCTGCTAGTCTTTAAATATGCATGGAAGGGTGGAGGGAGAGGGAGAGGGGGAGGGAGAGGGGGAGGGAGAGGGAGAGGGGGAGGAGAGGGAGAGAGGAGATAAAAGGAGGAAAAGAGGGAAGGGAGGAGGGAGAGGGAGAGGAGAGGGAGAGGGAGAGGGAGAGGGGGAAGGAGGAGGGAGAGGGAGAGGGGGGAAGGAGGGAGCAGGGGGAGGGGGAGGAGGGGGAGGGGCGGAGGGGAGGGGTGAGGGTTGAATGGGAGCAGGGGGAGAGGGGCAGGGGGAGGAGCCGACGGG
>OLKM01001910.1:83795-86295 GCA_900291075.1 Melanogrammus aeglefinus
ATAGCACGAGAGAGGAGAGGGAGAGAGAGAGAAGAGAGAGGAGGAGGAGACGAGAGAGAGAGGAGAGAGAGAGAGAGAGAGAGAGACAGAGACAGAGACAGAGAGAGACAGAGAGACAGAGCAGAGAGAGAGAGAGGAGAGAGAGGAACAGAGAGAAGCAGAGAGAGAAGAGATAGAGAGAGAGAGACGAGAGAGAGACGAGAGGAGACGGAGAAGAAAGAGAGAGAGAGAGAGGACAGAAGAGACAGAGGAGAGACGAGAGAGGGAGAGAGTAGAGAGAGAGACACAGGGACAGAGAGAGAGAGAGAGGAGAAGAGAGGATAGAGAGAGAAGGCGAGACAGAGGAGACGAGGAGAGACAAGAGAGGAGAGAGAAGAGAGGAGAGGAGAGAGGAGAGGATAGAGGAGAGGAGAGAGGAGAGAGAAGAGAGGAGAGGAGAGAGGAGAGGAGAGAGGAGAGAGAAGAGAGGAGACAGAGAGAGAGAGAGAACACAGAGACAAGAGACAGAGAGCGAGAACAGAGAGACGAGAACAGGAGAGAGGGAGAGACAAAAGGCAGAGAGTGAGGAGGAGGAGAGAGGAAAGGCAGGAGAGAAGAGGGAGGGAGGGAGGAGGGAAGGGGAGGAGGGAGGGAGGGAGGGAGGGAGGGTTGGGGATGGGTGTTTGTTAAGTGGTGTTTGTTTTTTACTCCCAGTTCTCTGTTTGAGAAAAACATGAAGTACAGAATATAGATTATAGATGATAGGTTTACTATAGAGACCGTGTTCAGAGTGTATTTGGTGTTTGAAGAGCCATGAAGGACAACAATGTAGGCCTCGGTCGAATGAATGTCGAATGTGTTTTACACACACACACACACACACACACACACACACACACACACACACACACACACACACACACACACACACACACACACACACACACACACACACACACACACACACACACACACACACACACACACACACACACTAAAGTCTATGTGAACCATCTGCAGAGCCCCATGTATGTGAATGAGCATCGATGTAATCAGTGTAAAATCATGAATAAATGATACAACGAACAAGGCGGGCTCTAGGGCCTGCTGGGCACCGTTCTGAATTAGCTCAGCTGAAAAATGTCAGAATTGAAGAAAACAACTGCATTTTTAAACACTATTAATGAGAGAAAACATCTTGATATAAGGGGGTTTAAAAATAATCCGATGCAGATTTAAAGAACCATGGGCAGTAAATCGCCAGATGTCCGCCCCATGGAGGAAACTCCATAACGACAGCCACAGGAAGAACACATCTCTATTGTATTCAAAAGACACACACACACACACACACACACACACACACACACACACACACACACACACACACACACACACACACACACACACACACACACACACACACACACACACACACACACACACACACACACACACACACACACACACACACACACACACACTCAGCAGCCGTATAGTGGGAATAATATTTCCTGATTGCCCTCCCAAACCGTGAGTTGTAATTTACGGAGATTTATGGGAATGGGGGGAGAAGTCCCATGGACCCTTCTGAATGGACAACCATCCTCCATATATACATATACAGTATATCTATGGATGGAGTGTTTTTATTGTCAAATGCACAGGCTAACTGTTGGCAAATGAAATCCAGGCGACAAGTCAAGCAAAAAAATAAAATAGAATAGAAATGGCAATCTAAAAAACATGAACATGAAAATTTAAATATCAAATATACAAAGTGTATACATATATATTATGCACTTCATGAGGGCAGCTCGGCAGGTATATGATTTCCCAGACCACTGTGTCGTATTTGCTTCCTTGCAGCAATTTCCACCGTTTCATTTATTTAAATAAGAACCACAGTGACGCCTGAAAGGTCCACACTCAGTGGCCGAGAGAGAGAGTGTGTTTTCCCAGACCACTGTGTCGTATTTGCTTCCTTGCAGCAATTTCCACCGTTTCATTTATTTAAATAAGAACCACAGTGACGCCTGAAAGGTCCACACTCAGTGGCCGAGAGAGAGAGTGTGTGTGTGTGTGTGTGTGTGTGTGTGTGTGTGTGTGTGTGTGTGTGTGTGTGTGTGTGTGTGTGTGTGTGTGTGTGTGTGTGTGTGTGTGTGTGTGTGTGTGTGTGTGTGTGTGTGTGTGTGTGTGTGTGTGTGTGTGTCTGTGTCTGTGTCTGTGTCTGTGTGTGTGTGTGTGTGTCTGCGTTTTTGTGTGGGGGTGTTTGCGTGTGTGCTGTGTGTGTGTGTGTGTGTGTGCGTGGGTGCGTGGGTGCGTGGGTGCGTGCGTGCGTGCGCGCGTGCGTGCGTGCGTGCGTGCGTGCGTGTGCGTGCGTCTGTGCATGTAAATGCGTAAGTGTGCATGCGTGTGCTATTATTGGGGGATATTGTTTGTTATCAGAGCAGCAATTACTAACCATTGTACTGCCTTCCAAAGAGAAGAGGAAATAAAGAAGAAAAGAAGAGTGAAATAA
>OLKM01001910.1:93795-96592 GCA_900291075.1 Melanogrammus aeglefinus
GTACACTGTGTGCTCATGTGCACACATTCCTGGGAGTCGCCACGCTACTAACCTATCATGTCGGAGACATTTCACTACAAACACACGTACACACAGACACACAAACACACACAAACACACGTACACACACAGACACACGTACACACATAAAACACATAAACACACACGATTAAACACTGAAAAAAAACAATGTTATTCAGTTCTTTTGAACTGTTTTTGCCTTTACAACACTGCCTTATCTCTCTACGTCACACTGCCAGCATCTACCTTTGTTTTTCTCCAGGAGCAGAAATTAGAACAAATCATGGCATCTTATTTGTTTACAAAATGCATACACATGTTCCCCTGGGTCCCATTTATAAAAAAAGAGATTTGTAACTATTTTTAAATTGCATTCGGGTGTTTCCAACTTTTGCCTTTTTTATTGCCTGGAAAATAATGAGGCTCTAAAATACCAATATCCATACCGATAATTATGCAGCATGACAATATCAAGTCATTTTGCACTTGTTTCCCTAGTGTCGGGGAACTTGGAGTTTCTGTGGTTGTTTGATTGTTTGTTCATGTGTTTGTGCGTTTGTGTGTCTGTGTGTTTGCCCTACTTTTGTGCGTCAGAGATGTTCCTCTCAAAGTCTGAACCTCTGGGTCCTGGGAAAGTAAGCAGAGTAAAGACTAGTGTGTCGTATGGAGACGAGGCGTATAGGTTGTTTTGTAATGTGGTGGAGGTCTGTTCCGTGTAATGAAAGCATCCCCGCCATAATAAAAAAAACGCTTCAAAGACTCTACGGATAAAACAAAATGTTGGGTTGTTTGAACCTCCTTTTAAATGAATGTAGAACATTCCTATGACTATGTTTGAGACTGACATATTTACAACGATAATTATTCTGACACACAGCGAATATTGTGCAATGAAACTCTTCGAACCTTGGACCAAGTCCCATATATTAGATGTAAATATTCTCTAAGTATAGAAATCTGTGTTTTAATGAGCTAGTGTTGGATATCACATTTTCACACATTGAAGTGTTCAAATTCAGAGTTTCTGCATTTGGAAATTTGAAACAGAAACAAAACAAATGGACGTTCGCACAAACGTACCCACACACATAAACACACACACATACACATACACACACATACACACACACACGCACACACACACGCACGCACGCACGCACGCACGCACGCACGCACGCACGCACGCACGCACACACACACACACACACACACACACACACACACACACACACACACACACACACACACACACACACACACACACACACACAAACACACACGCACACACAGCCAGAAAAGGTCATACTTACGAGTGTGATATGGATCTTTAAGAAGTCTGAGCATCTCTTTAACAAGCAGATCAGAAACAGTCTCGGACTTGACAGCCCAGACTCCCATAATTTTAAACATGCATTCGTGACCTAGTTGCCCATGACGGCTGTACCAGTGTGTGTGTGTGTGTGTGTTTTGTGTGTGTGTGTGTGTGTGTGTGTGTGTGTGTGTGTGTGTGTGTGTGTGTGTGTGTGTGTGTGTGTGTGTGTGTGTGTGTGTGTGTTGTGTTGTGTGTGTGTGTGTCGCACGGGGGGCGCGGGGGTTGTGGTGTGTGCTGTTAGTGTTGGATGCCTGTGTGTTGTGTTGTGTCTGTGTCTGAATGTGGTGCATGTGTGTGTGTGTCTGTGTCTGGATGTTGTGCGTGCATGTGTGTGTGGTGTGTGTGCTTGTGGGTGTGTGTGTGTGTGTGTGTGTATGTGTGTGTGTGTGTGCACTGTGTGCTCGTTGTGTTGTGTCCACGGTTATGGTGTGTGCTGTGTGTGTGTGATCTGTGCTGGTGTGTGTGCGCGGGCGGGGTTGTGTGACGCGTGTGTGTGTGGATGTGTTGGTGCTGTGGTGGATGGCCGTGTATGATGTGTCATCTGTGGCTGGACTAGTGTGTAGCCCGCCGCTCGGTGGTGTTGTGTGTTCTGTGTGCTGGACTGTGGTGCCTGTTGCTGTGTGTGTCATTGTCTGGTGTCTGGATTCTGTGTGTGTGTTGTGTGTGTAGTGTGTGTGTGTTTGTGTGTGTGTGTGTGGCGCGGGGGCGTTGTGGGTGTGTGTTAGTGTGGATGTGTGTGTGCTGATGTGATAGATGTGTGTGTGTCGGCTGTCTGGCATGTTGGCCTGCGTGTGTTGTCTGTGTCTGGATGTGGAGCGTGCACATAAGACCCCAATTGTGTGTTGCTCAGGGGGGGTTGTGGGTGTGTGTTAGTGTCGCGATTATGTTCGTGGGCGCTGTGAGTGTGTGAGTGTGTGTGGTGTGTGGGGTCATGTGTCTGGTGTGTGGTGTGTGGTGTGTTGTGTGTGTGTGTGTGGTGTGTGTGGGCAGTGTGTGTGTGTGTGTGTGTGCGTAGTGTGTGTGGTGTGTGGTTGGGTGCTGTGTTGTGTTGTGTGTGTGTGTGTGTGTGTGTGTGGCTGTCTATGTCTCAACCCTGAAATGAGGTTGGTGTTCTCTGTCAGCCCCTTTGAAGCTGTGTCAAAGACAAATGTTGATGGATGCTTGTCTCTGTGTTGAGGCCCAGACCCACCGGCTGGCTGGTGGGCCAGTCAGTTGGAACAAAAGGATAATTGAATGACAGAGGTAAAGTGGGAATATGAGAAAGTAAAAGCAATTTCACTTCAGATGTAAAACTTTGATTCCCACAACTATTTCACTCACACAAACAAATAATTCCCATCTGAATTTCTGGCGAATACCAAATACATAAATGTTGCCAGGCCTTTGTTAACTATCAATTCTACA
>OLKM01001911.1:0-22500 GCA_900291075.1 Melanogrammus aeglefinus
ACATGCCACATAGAACACACTGGCATAATGGAACAACGAATTACAATTGCAAACACATAACACACAACTATTTAAATGTCCAGGGTCGCTACATTGCCCCCCCTTCAAAGTTCCTCATCCTCGAGGGGAACAAACAAAAGTCCCGGAAGCGAACCCGGCGCTGCCCCCTTCCCTACGCAGGCCCCGTTGGCCACGGGGGCTGGGGAGAAGCGCCTCGCGGGGCGAGAGAGGCGCCCACGAGTGTCAGGCACAGGGGGCGGGCAGGGAAGAAGGGCAGGGCTGCGAGGCCAAGTTGCTCGGACTGTGGTGATCGACCGCGAGGGGAGACACAAGGATAGATTATGTGTGGAGCCATGGCCAGAACACTGAGAGTGTTGCGTTCCGGGGCCACATTCGCACCGCGTGCGGGGAGCTGCAGGGCTGGCTCGGACAGTTGAGGGTCGGTGGCGCGCCTCGCATAATGGGGCCAACCCGGTCATCTGTGGAGGCCACCCTCCTTCCCCGAGGTGTGGAAACGCTGGACCTGTACACCACCTCCCCCATTCTCTCAAGGACCCTGCATGGCCCGATCCACTCGCTATCTCAGCTTTTGTGGCATCTTCCCCTTCCTTTCTATGCGGGCTGTAAGTCCGACCAACCCCCCAGACTCTCAAAGTGGCCTGCCACGAGAAACGCACATCATAGTTCCTTTTCTGCTCACCACCCTGCGCTCAGCAGCTGTCCCCTGGCGAAAGAGTGAGCCGTCTCCAGGCGGTCCTGGAGTCTCCTGGCACTACTCTGGGCGCGGGAGGAACAGGGGAGGAGAATCGGGCGGCCGCCAAACGCCAGGTCAGCTGTGTTGCGAAGCTCCCTCGCCAAACATTCAGCAGAGCAGGCGTGCAGGGACGTCGACTCCTGGACAGCTGACCTGGTATGCCAATGAGCACCCAGAGGCATATGATTGTCCCAGTCCCCCCTGCTGATGCTCAGCGACGAGACAATGGGTAGCTGCTGCCTCATACATCGATGAAAATCGCTCCACCAAGACCGGCACTCTGTGGGTGTAGGGGGGTAGTATGGGTCTTCTGCATGTCCAGCCTGCTACATAAAACCCGCAAAGACACAGAGATTCAAAATTTCTCCCCTGGTGCCACCGTGGAATGAACTCCGCGCCCCAAACACGCTACCCTCCTCCCCCGACCAAAGCGGTCCCACTATGGTCTCCGCCCTCTGGCCAGGCCAGAGCGTACGCCTCCGGCCACGTTGGTGGAAATAGTCCATGGCCCGTGAGGAAATACTTGTTCCCCCTCTTTGTGCAGGGTAGCGGGCACACCACATCCACCTCAACCCTCACCATAGGGAACCCCACGGGGAACTGCTGTAACTGGGCATGGGACCTTTCAGTGGGGCCTTTGCGGGCTGTTCAGCCATCACAGCGGCGACAGAAGTCCTCGACGTCCCTCTTGTGCTGCCCCCAGTAGAAGCCAAGGCGGAGGCGTCACAGGGTCTTTGTCACCCCTAAGTGCCCTGAGCCCACAGCACCATGGACCGCTTGAAGCACGTCCCCACACAGAGAGTGAGGCACCACCACCTGCCACCTCACCTCTACGGTGGCGGGTTCCTTCCAGGCCCGCTGAAGCACGCCATCTCACAGACGCAGGGCCTCGAACTTACCCCACAGTCCCTTGGTGACCAGGAAGAGAACGGCCACTTCTTCCCATGGGGGCCGCCGCTGTAGGTCCAACCACTGGAGCACTGATCGAAGGTCTGTGTACTCCTCCTGCTACCGTCTCCATCCTGCGGTGTCAACCTCCCGGACGCTCAGCACAGACGGGGGATGCACCTCCACCGCAGACACATCAGCACGACACTCCTCCCTCCTGGCTGCACAGCTCCTTCTCATGGCTCTCCCTCCTTTCACAGTAGCACGCAGCCATTCCTGACTGCAGGGGCGTCGGGAGAGGGCGTCTGCAATTAGCATGGCGTGCCCCTGCCCTGTGCACCACATTGAAGCTGTAGGACTGCAGCTCCTCGATCCGCCGTGCGACCTGCCCTTCTGGCTCCTTGAAAGACATGAGCCACTGGAGCGCGGAGTGGGTCAGTCCCTATACAGTGAAGTGCAGGCCACAGAGGTAATAATAGAAGTGGCGTACAGCTCCAACGATGGCCAGCAGCTCGCGATGAGTGACGCACAAGTACGGCGTTCAGCTTTGTTAAATGTCCCCTGCGTGTAATACGCCACCACCCGATTCCCTTCCGGCTTCTCCTGTGTCAGCACGGCGCCATTGCCAACGTTACTAGCGTCCGTGTCCAGGCTGAAGGGCAGGACAGGGTCAGGAGGGGAGAGCACCGGGGCTTTGGTGAGAGCTCCCTTGAGCAGGCTGGCAATCCTCTGCCCACATAAACTCCCTGTCCTTCTGTAGCAGGTGGAACAGGGGAGCGGGCACACAGGAGAAGCCCCTCACAAAGCTTAAGTAAGACGCCAGTCCGAGGAAGCTTTTCAGCTGTCTGGTTTCAGTGGGGGTGGGCCAGTCCTGGACAGCTTGCACTTTGTCCTCAATGGTGCTAATGCCTTCTCCCCCCACCCTGTGCCCAAGGAAAGTTACCTCTCTCTTCAGGAAATGGCACTTATCAGGATGGGGCTTCAAGTCCGCTGCAGCTACTCTCTCCAAAACCTTACGCAGCGAGGCAAGTGCTGTCTCGAAGGAGCCCCCATGTGCCAGTATATCATCCAGGTAGACGATACACTGCTGCCGGGGGATGCCGGCGAGCACTCTTTCCATCAGCCTCTCGAAGGTCGCAGGTGCATTGCAGAGGCCGAAAGGGAGGACCCGAAACTGCCACAATCCTCTGCTAGTACAGAATGCAGTTTTGGGTCTGGCATCAGGGGCGAGAGGGCACTGGAAGTAGTCAGAGCGGAGATCGAGTGAGGAGAACCAGGACGACCCAGCTACGTCATCGGCCTGTAGTCGACACAGAATCTCCAGTAGGAGCCCCTTCCGACTCAACTGCGTAATCGGGCTGTAGTCGACACAGAATCTCCACTAACCCCCCTTCTTGGGGACTATCACCACGGCTGCTAGCCAGGGACTATCAAAGGGGCTCTATGAGGCCCGCCTGCTGCATCTCCCACAGCGCCTGGTCCGCAGCCTCCTGGCGGGCCAAGGGCAGGCGACGCGGGCGCATTCTGATCGGCCTGGCATCCCCAGTGTCGATCTCATGCTGCACCAGGTGTGGTCTGACCCACATCGCTCTCATTCAAGGCAAAGCTGTCCTTAAACTCCGCCAGTAGTAGCCACAGCTGCTCCTGCTGTTGAGGGTCTAGTCCATCACAGTGCCCCTGCCAAATTGCCCGCACAGTAGACAGCACAGCTCTCCTCACCTGTCTGGGGAAGCTGGGCAGGGGAAGGGGCCCAGGCTCATGGAGTGGGGTGCTGGGGTGGCAAGGGAGTAGTCTGTAGGGGCCGAAACATTGACACAAGGGGGTGGGAGGGAGGGGAAAGGGTTCCGGGAGGAGGACTGAGACAATGGACAGGGAACAGGAAGACAGGGCAGTTGGAAGGTCTTTGCAAGGGGGTGAAGGGGGCCAGGGACATGTGACTGGTCCATCCGAGCTGTTGTCGGTGGGGGCCGGATGTAGGAGGTGTTTGGCGGGGCCATATAGACTGTGGGCCCTCCTTGGAAGCCAATCGCCCCCCTCTCCTGGTCCAGCTGGCAGCCTGTGCACCGCAGCCCTAGGATACAGGGGTCCTGCACAGCTGCTACCCACACTGGGTGGAGGACAGTCTTTCCCCCTACACAGATGGACAATAACCCCTTCCCTTTCATGGGAGCCCTCTCCCCCATGACTGTGCGGAGCTGCACAGTTGTAGGTTGGAGTACCGTCCAGGTTGGCAAAATGTCTGGCCTCACCAGCGTCACCGTAGACCCTGTATCGACTAAAGCCAAA
Source organism: Melanogrammus aeglefinus (assembly GCA_900291075.1). Lineage (NCBI taxonomy): Eukaryota > Metazoa > Chordata > Actinopteri > Gadiformes > Gadidae > Melanogrammus > Melanogrammus aeglefinus. The sequence goes on from OLKM01001911.1 coordinate 3,929, forward strand.
CAGGCCACCCCCTCCACAGTGACAGGAACATGACAAAAGCCCTCGCCCAGGTCAGCCCCACCACGACAACAGGCTTCAGGATGCTGTCGTCTGCTTCTGGGGGGGTGGAGCCCCGCCCCCCCGGCTGCGATGATGGGCTCCCCCAGACGACGACGGCGGGGGTAAGGGGGCAGGGCCTTGCGTCTCCCCAATTATGCGGACCCTGACCCGTTTCCCTGGGCCCTCACAGTTTTAGGGCACTCTCTGACAAGGTGGCCAGGCTGCCCGCAGCCCCAGCAGACCCTCTGCTCTCGACGAGACGGGGCAGTCCGCCTGCATAGAGACAGTGCGGACGAGTTCAGTGAGCTCTTCCACCCAGGCTGGCTTCTGTGAGTCCTCACCCCCCTCCCTTGCCATTCTCACCATCGGCTGAGGAGCAGGATGACTGTCGATTGCTCCAGCCCACACCAACTCCCTCTCTATGGCCATCTCCAAGGCCTTGCAAAGTCTGCGGGGGGCTAGCTGGGTCTGCTGTAGGGGGAAAGGGCCTGGAGAAACTGATCCCGAGCGAGTTCGCTCTGCACGGATGGCAGCATGTGGGCATATGCTCGCCAAGCAGGCTCTCGATATCGTTGGCCAGGGCCCGCAGCGTCTCCCCCGGCCTACTGCGCCTATAACAGAGCTCTGAGCGCATTAGCCCTGGCTTAACACACAGTCTAAAACGCCTCCTTAGTTCCCCCACTAGGGCAACATAGTCCTCTCTGTCCTCTGGGCTAAGCAGCAACAAACAAGACAATGCGTCGTCCGCCAGACACATTACAAGCTGCAGCGCTTTGACCTTCACTGACCATCCGGCAGCATTGGCCAAAATTTCAAATTGCGCGTGGAAAGCTTCCCAGTCAGCCTTACCAGTGTATCTAGGCGTCTTGATGGACACCGGGCTCGACGTGGGGAAGGCACCGCCATGTCTGTCGCCGTCTTGTGGCGGCCACAGGCAGTCGGCGCTGTGGGAAAAAATCATGTTTTTCAACGGCGGCCGGCTCCCGTTGGGTTCTACCCCTCACCAAAGACTCCAAAGCAAAGCTACTCCACACGCCCCTTCGCTGTAGTCGTCCATCTCTATCTTCACCCGAGAGTCCGCAGGGAGCATTGTGGTTGTAGAGAAAAAGCGACAACAAAAACAGAGCTAATGGCGATAGCAACGTCAGCCGAGCAGGACCGAGAAAAAAAAGAAAAAGAAAACTTTCACTTCTGACACCAATGTAATGACCTCGCCGGTGACATAACGATGTCCAGTCATAGGTATTTGAAGAAACTTTTTAATGCAACAAAACTTGGTCGCTGAAAACGCATAATCAACGGCAAAAATCCCACACAAAACGAACACCAGTTACCCCGGCAATCAGTGGCGGTTTTAGACACGGGCCACCCGGGCGGTGGCCCGGGGCGGCACTTTTTCAAGCCACGTGGGGGGCGGAACGACCAAGTAAATAAATAAATAATAATCTGGGTTGCGAAGCGGTTTTCTATGATCTATCATATCACTGTGGGGAATCGGCGAATTGGCGCCCCCTGCGGCTGCAGGCGCTCCTGCTTGCGCCCCTGCTTGCTAAGAAGGTGACATCTAGGTTGGCCCTTTCACACCGCCGCAAAATCGGAGCCCGTTCCGGGCCGGTTCGGAGTTAGAGCCAGGGTTTTGGTTTCACACCGCCCAAAAGAACCGGCTCCGGGCCCCTAAAAAAACCGGTTTCAACTCAAGCCCCAGTTGTGAGCTGGGCTAGAACACGGGAACCGCTTTTACGCCAGGGGGCAGGGGGCGGGGTTATCCTTACCGTCATAAAACAGGAAGAACAAACGAAGACCGGTCATTGCTCTCGCGCACACGATCATTATCACAGATTCGCTGGATCTGTTGTGTTTGGTTGCCTAAGTAGGCGCCCAAAAGCGAGGAGAAAAACTTGAGAACATCATCATTTTATCATCGCCCTTTCATAAATGTAATTTCTAACGGTTGGCGCTGAGCATTCTACGGTAGCGCACCGCGGTGAAGATAGTTTTAGGTTGGATATTCGACGGATATTCAGTCCAGTTCCAGCCGCGACTTCACGGAGATTTGCCCGGCAATAGCAGCAGGAGAACGGTTAGCGCACCTCGCAGAGCCCCGCGGTGAATCGCTGGAAACTGATTGAGGGACCGTCAATAAATTACTTCACGTAAAAATATCAATACAAAATACTTGCAGTTTTTTCCAATAGTTTCCATTTTATGTGACCCCAGTGACTCCAAACCAGTATCTAATTGTATTTATTAAACCCAAAGAAATAAGACACACCCACTTGATATGGTATTTTATTGCTTCCTCTATTTTATATGAATAGCCTATTAATATTCAGGAATTATCATATTTCTTTCAATAGCTTCCATGCTATAGGACCCAGGTGACTCCAAACCAGTATCCAATTGTAGAAGTAAACCCTAAGCATAAGACACACCACTTTGTATTGTATTTTATTGCTTCCTCTATTTTATATGAATATTAGTATGCAGGAATTATCATATTTCTTTCAATAGCTTCCATTTCATGTGACCCAGTGACTCCAAACCAGTATCTAATGGTATTATTAAATCCGAAGAATAAGTCACACCACTTGTTATGGTATTTTAGTGCTTCCTCCTATTTTAATATTAATATTAATATGCAGGAATTATCATATTTCTTTCAATAGCTTCCATGCCATGTGACCCAGTGACTCCAAACCAGTATCCAATTGTAGAAGTAAACCCTAAGCATAAGACACACCACTTTTCATGGTATTTTAGTGCTTCCTCTATTTTATATGAATATTAATAGTGCAATAGTGTAATAATTAGATTTTCTTAAGTGTCTTTTTTGTATAGTATTCTTAATGTTTCTCTGCTCTTCTTCCATTTTTTTTCTATAGCTGATATATTTTCCACTTGTATGTTGTAACTTATACTGTGTTGTGCATAATTGTGCACATTGATTACCTATTTAAAGTTCTATAAAAGTTTTTTTTGCAATTGTGCACAGTTTGTCTTTCATTTATTTAGTAAAAAAAAAAAAAAAAAAAAACGCGGGGGGGGGGGGGGGGGGGGGGGGGGGGGGGGGGGCTGACTCGGAGGGGTCTCGCCCGGGGTGTAATTCCATGTAGAACCGCCACTGCCGGCAATCCCCCACAAGGTCTCTCACACGTGCCAGGCCCCACCCTCCTGTTCTTCCAAGGCCCTCCCCCAGCTGACCTAATGATTCACCCACACACTGATTGACAAGAAGAACATTGCAATACATACACATAGAACAACTGGCATAACGGACAACGAAATACAATGCAATACATAACACAAAAACTATTTAAATGTCCCAGGGTTGCTACATTATTTAGCGTATAACGAGACAACGATACGATCTTTGTGGGCTAGCAGAGGCTGCATTTTAACCGAATTCGCCTATAACCTTATACATATAATATTCTAACTCTATGCGTCAAATGTATGATATGCTCTAGGCCTACGTATGGGCTAGTTTTTTATATTATAAATATTTAATTATTGTCATACCTGAACCACATTCCCCATAGAAAAAGTATACTGTGTTACTTGGTGTTACAACCCTCTTCGCTGATTGGATTGGTGTAAGTCGATTTTCAATGGTCAGATACAGATCTTGTTATAGCGATAATAGCTACATGGTCTACGAGTAATTAATTCAATATTAAAGCAATGCATTTCAATCTGGAGATTATTTTCAATTTAAGAATGGGGAGCAGGGTGCGCAGGATTCATCAAAACAACAATCCTGTGGTGGATGCCATTGACCGCCCCCTTCCACCCACTCACCCCTCCCCCCCCTCCCATTTCCCACAGTTATCGTATACATCCATTTGCACTTCTTTATGACCTATGTCCATTATTTAATTTTCTGTAACATCCACGCATATATCCTGCATTGAATACATGTTCATGTTATATGCTGAATATTCTGAACAAAGCCCTGAACATATTGATTCTAGATTCCTGTGATAGGAGCGGGATGCTTTGATGAGGAACATTAATATACACAATGTATGGACCGTTCACTTTGCAAACGACTTCATCAGTTCAAACATCTCTGCGTTTAACGACGTTAAGGGCGGCAGTTGCCGTCAATTGTGTTGTTTTTGTCATAAACTAGGGTCCGCTGGCTAGGAAATAGAAGGACACCTTGGAATATCTTTCCATTTTACGCAGTTTAGACATGTAATTTTAAACTGCGTAAAATAAGTTATTTTTGTATTGAACTTGACTCGTTTTTTTTTTTTAAATCGCTGTCTGGTGTCTAGTTACTTCACTCTGAGAGATGTGCATGGACAGATTTTGTAGTGACACAGCCTAGGCCTATAAACTATTAGTGAAAGCAAAACACAGAGCTCATTGATTTAACGAGGCAGGCTTATTTGAAACAATTAATTAAGTTATCATGTGTGAGAGGTCATTCCTCTTCCTGAGTGTGCTTCCTATTTATGTCTAGTATACGTACCCCTACTTTCCACAAGCACACCCCCCCTCCCCTCCCCATATGGATATTGAGAATTGTTGCCACGTCCCAGTGGTGGTGGTGTCATATACATGAAAGAGGGCATTCAAATATACTACAATGATCAATTAGGAGGCTGAAGCCCTAAAGGAAGAGATGCAATAGGTGACTGAGGCGAGGACATTAACAAATAAGCTATAGACCTGGGATCTCTTTAGAGGGTGTCAAAGAACACACACACATCAACTAGGGGCTCCAGCATACAGGAAAGGCTCACACAGCATCATCAAATGCTCCATTAAAATGCATTGGCAACAAGCCGTTGCTAGAAATTAATCTAAATTAGTTGACAAGAGATAGAATCTTGTCCATTAGACCTTCAACCAGGGTGTATCTTGGGATAACTGTGAAAATTGTGGGTCTCCAGCCCTAACCCTAACCCAAAACCTCAGACCCCCCCACCCCTCAGAGAGGGCCAAGTTTCAGTGTGTGTCCAAGTTACTCCCTAGAATAAGGTAGTCAAGTTTCAGGGCGGTAGGACCTTCCTATCTCAAAAACTGTCTTTCAACCACATTCTGATCAACTAGGTCTTGCAGGCAACACTTCTGAGATGCTTTGTCGGAAAAAAAGTCCATACTTTTTTTCTGTAAGGTTTCTCTAGCTATCTTGAAAACATGGGAAAAGGGGCGTGACCTCCAACAGTAAGGTAAATGTGCATAAGACAGGTCTCGCCCTTAGTCCCCAGTAATCCCCGCCTTCCTTCCGCTGACCCCAACTGCCCCCTTGAGGAGGGGGGATCCGGAGGCCATGCAGGTGGGTCGCACCCATCTTTCCCCGGAGGAATCTCTGTTTGTACGGCGGTCAGCCAGGACACTTCGCTGATCAATGCCCGGTAAAAGCCAGAGTTCACCAGTAACCAGAGGCATACTGGTGAGCTCCGTCGCAGACTCTGCCTCTCCCATAAGACCCACTCTTTCCGGTGAGCTCCTGTTGCCTTCCGGTTCCAATCCCATTACCGTCCTCGTCGACTCAGGGGCCGACGAGAGCATCATGGATCAGTCACTTGCCCTTCGGCTGGGACTCCACCCTGAGAGACTACCGTCGCCGATCTCTGCCAGAGCCCTGGATGGACACGTGTCGGGGAGGGTAACTCCCGAATCAATCCTCTGCACATGCTCCTACCGGGGGGTCACAGGGAGACCATCCGGTTCATGCTTCTGCCTACCCCCAGCCAACCAGTCATCCTGGGTCACTCCTGGCTTCGTAGGCACAACCCCAATATTGACTGGTCTACCTGTTCCATCCAGGTGGGGAGTGACCTGTCTGCATTCCTGCCTAAAGACGCTATCCCCGTCGCCTTCCCCCCTCGCTTCTGCTCCAGCCTCAGACATCTCTGGGGTCCCTGCAGTCTACCATTACCTGAGGGACGTCTTCAATAAGGCTAAGGCCTCCTCACCATCCCTATGTTTGCGCCATTGATCTCCTTTCGGGCATTTCACCCCCCAAGGGACGTTTGTACTCCCTCTCCGCCCCGAGCAACAAGCCATAGAGGAGTACATCCAGTCTTCCTTAGCAGGAGGGATCATCCGAACCTCTTCGTCACCCGCTGGGGCAGGTTTCTTCTTTGTGGGCAAGAAGGACAAGTCCCTACGGCCCTGCATCAATTACCAAGGTCTGAATGACATCACAGAACCTTTACCCCCTTCCACTACTCTCCTCTGCCTTCGAGATGCTCCAGGGGGCAACGGTGTTCTCCAAGCTCGACCTTAGGAATGCTTACCATCTGGTTCACATCCGAGACGGAGACGGAGTGGAAGACGGCCTTCAACACCCCTACAGGACATTACGAGTACCTGGTGATGCTACTTCGGTTTGACCAATGCCCCGGCAGTCTTCCAAGCGTTCGTCAATGACCTTCTGCAGGATATGTTAAATAAGAGCTTTCCCGCAACTCCTGAACTGAACTACAACACTGATCCTGCCTGTTTCCGACCCCTCGATCTCTGACCACCCGCCTGTTGTCGAGTCTCTGCCCGCCTGTCTGCTTCCCTGTTTCCTGCCTCTTGCCTGCCTGTCTGCCCTCCCGTTGCCGACCTCTCGCCTGCCTGACCACCCGCCTGTTGGCGAGTCCCTTCCAGCCTGTCTGCTTCCCTGTTCCCTGCCCCTCGCCTGCCTGTCTGCCCTCCCGTTGCCGACCCCTCGACGATTCCCTGCCCACCTGTCGGTGACTTTACTGTCCTGCCCGATCCTGTACCGAATAAAATCCTTGAAACTGTCCGTGCACTTGGGTCCTGCCTAAACTTTTTTTTTTTCTTTTTTTTGAGTTCTGCCCCCCCCCCATTACCGGCACGTCATGCACTTGGGCGTGGCTAGGCGCCCATGATGCGGAAGCAAATCTCTCCTTGATGTTGCCCTGCGCAATTGAGCAGTTTTCATAGGAATGAATGGGCGCCATTTATTAATCCATTGTCCTTTCTTTAATAGGTCCATGGGTTTAACCCTAATGGTGCGTTCACATCGCTGGATATTATGTGCAAAACATTTTCGCAATGCTGGAAAGTTTTCGAAATGTCGCATGAACGACACCATGACGATACGATTCTACTTCCGTTCGGCAACTCAGGCCAAATATTGATAACAGAGTTGCCCAGTTGGTGACGTATGGTTTACTAGTGGCGCGCATTAACATGGCGGAACATGAACATTTTACTCAATATAAAAGAATCAATCATATCACATACTTTACCATTGATTGACGTAACGTCTATTGGCATTGCTTTGCTCAGTTTTAAACGTGTACTGGTAAACCAGCTCTAGATAGGGGGAAGTGTTGCATTCCATACAGTGGCAATACTTTATGTGCTTCTCATAAATAAAAGCAAAAGGATAGTAGGTGATCGACATCAAGGAAATAAAGGCATGCAACCTTGAAACTGTTACTGCTAAGTTCTGTTTAGTTCTGACTGGTTTTTATCGGATAAAAAAACCCTGCTGTGAAGAACTTTTAGGTTCCCAACCGGCTGTTTCCCAAGTGCACATGAACAGTCGCTGTTCATGTGCACTTGGGAAAAGTATGTTATTTAAGTAGGTACATGTACCCATGTACTTAAATAAAAAAAATACAGTACACAAAAATTAACTTGGTCAGAAAGTCTTCTTAAGATAATGTTTCTGATTCTGCTTTACCTTCAGATGCCATCAGGCGGGGTCTCTGGTCGTAATCAGTCGCAAGTCCGTCACTGACCAATCAATCAGTAGGCAGAATGCTCCCAGTAAGAAATAGAAAGGACAAGGGTCTCAATAGAGTGCCAATGCGCTCCGTGGACGGGCTCTGGTGCTTCTTACATATCCGATGTAACAACAATGCTTGCAAACGATATTTTTAACGTCATGCTATCTACACAAAGCTGAGACTCAAAGGAGGCCAACGGTATAAGCCTCATCATTGGGTTAGCTTTCTAGTTACATTCATCTTTCACCTACATGTGTGTAAAACCTAGTAACAACACAGAATGCATTTCGTATAAATTTGATGCTCTAATTACTGTATGCTTCTCCTAACCTGAGAATTGTGCAATCTATGTAGCCAATAATAGTCATATATTCACAACGTAGGCTATTTCACAAATGGTTTAAAACAGAAATATTCAAATAAAGTAGGGGGAGAAAGAGTGGGCCTATCAAATCAATTAAGTTATTCAGAATATAAGCCGGAATAACATACAAATCTAGCCTACATTCATTATTTATGTTTCTATCTCATGTGTAGGCCTATAATTTCCAATTAGTTAGTTAGTTAGACACTTCATCTACTTATCTGAACAACATTTCTGCTTATCAAATTAGCTAAGGAATGTCGCTCATAAACTGTTGCAAAGGTAATTGTAAGTGGTGCTTTGCAGAGCTAATTAGTCGATAGTGGAGCTCGAGCGCCATTCTGTGCGCCGCACCCACTCCCTTCAAAGCCCGTGAGCCTCGTGCCGGCGAGCCTCGTGCTGCACCGCCTCCAAGCGGACTGCAATGATTTAGAAGTTCAGGAATCCCACGTGACGTCACCCTAGGGTGACGTGATGCTCTCTAAATAGATCGTATTGTAATCTTTTCTCAGTCCAGCGTGGTTTCATCTGAGGGGCTGCTTCACATTTTCTACAATTGTTTGGTAAGTTACAAATATTCTATGAATATCAAGAACAGGGTGCATCCAGCAACCTTTTTGGTTTGTTATAGTTGTTAAATAATTTATGATTATATTCATATTGGTTCTGGTGTTGCACGAAAGTAAAGGCATAATGACCCGTTTTTCTGCCTTGCATTTGACGTTCTAAGATAATCCTCTAGTGTGAGGGTAGCATCTCATGTTGAACCTGATATCTGACCGATCTGTTGACTGTGAGGAGTTACGCTGCGAGTCAAGTGCTGCTCCGGACTGTCAACTGCCTTCAATGAGGGAGGCTATTACCTCATTGAAGGCAAGTCTATCATTCATCATGTCAAAAGCGCTCAATCGAATAGAAAAATTAAATAACAATGTCCGTTGCTTCATTTGACCTTAAACCCAGAAACATTGCAGCCCCACAGTGGTCTCAGAATGCGCGAGGTGAGCTCCGTATGCACGTTGTCCCATTCACGGCTGTCCCGTCCCGGGATAGGCAGCCGGCGTTCAGCCTACCTACTGCAAGAGTCCGCTTCATGGATCATCTCATAGATGAAGTGGTGCTTTATCAAAAATACAGGAGACTGAGACTCGACATTTAATAGTGATAAGTTGTTCACGTTAATTTCTCTGTTGATGAAGAAATATAACCGATATCACGTAGCCTAATTCTGCAGGCCGGACAATGGGTAGGCTATTTGATTGATCGCCAACATATTGTTTGTTCTATCAGAGGTTTATGTCAAGGCAATACTAAAGGAAAGTCGAATGGGGTTGTAAGGGTTAAACCCCCTGTTGTGTTCACGGACCCTGGGCTTGTTGATCAATAACAACTCGTTTCACGCGTGTCGCTCGATGGCAGCTCTCCAGCCAGGCAGGTTCAGCTGCAACGCAACTCAAGTATTTTAATATTTACTTGATGAACTAAATAGTTAGAATCAACATTTTAGAAGGACTTATGATACAGTTCATTAATAACACTAACCAGGCCTAGAACTACTTAGCCTGATTTCATTTTTACGAATAAATTTAAATCATTAATAAAATAAAGATAACATAACATTGATTAGCCTACTTGTTTCCAAATGTCATTTGCAAATATTTTTTCTAAGTAATACCTTTGAAAATGTAGGCTATACAGTACATTAAGAATAAAGAGAAATAAATAGACAGAGAAACCACGGGTCTGAATTAGCAATTCAATATTATTCCAAAACTCTTGCTTTAGGTTACCTAATCATCACCTTTTTATCATTTGCGAAGTTCACAATATGCCTTGTTTAAGAGAGCCCCGTTCTATGCCTGAGGGGCTCCGTCACACCTGAACCTTTCTGTCAAAGGCCAGGGAGCAGGAGACTGGAGCGGTGGTGTTGTTTGTGCCTGCTTCTAAAACCCTGTATGCCTGTGCACTCCAACCCTACCCCTTTCCCTTTCCTGAGTATATTGTTTAAATTCTAATTTGTGACCTGTACCTGGAGAGTTCCTCCCCAGGTCCACCTAAAGTCAAACTCTGGCCCCTTATTCTTCTCCGCCTTCGGGCTTTAGTGAATGTAAAGTATAACCAAATGTTCTTCTGCTAAACTAAAAAATCTATAGGCCTAGAAAATTGCATCCAAGTGCCTATTTCAAGGAAAGAATGTTGACAATTGATCATTTAAAGTGTGAACGCTATTGGATAATTAACAGAGGTAAAGACAGAATCCATGTTCATTATTGCCAAATGGTTTGGATTTCCTGCTAAATATATTTATTTATTTATTTTTAAAGAGGAATGTGGTAGGAAAAAACGTTTTTCACCCATTCCCTATTCTTTCTCTTCAGATATCATGTATGCCATATGTCCGAATGTTACTCCTAAAAAAAATGTTTGTTATTCAATTGCTGGGTTTGATAGTGTAACTATTAACTAGATCAAATAACTTAGAAACTAATTGTGTCTGTCCTGTTTCACCGACTCACATTCACCATGAAAGGGATATATCAAACAAACGTTCCATAACTTTAAACATGATGTAAACCAGTCACTTTAATAATAAAGACAAATGAGGAGTTTAATGCAATTAACAGTCACAGAGAGTTGTAATGTAGAGAAAAAAAAGCAACATTAAGATGATAATTAAAGTATTGTGTGTTTGCTGTAACAAGATAAATTACTTTTTCAAAATGCAAACTTCAAATAGAAAGCTGTGTTTTAATTGGTAGACGTTAAAGGTTTGATTTTGAAGCTTTTTATGACAAAACAAGCCAGGTGATAGCACATATAGGTTAGAAGAAAAGAGCAGCGCTGAGCTGGTGAAAAAAAGAGAGCAGCAGCCTTTCCTTTTGACAGAGAGACTCTGTCCAGAGCCTTTCTCCGGGCTCTGTCGTGAAGTATGGCTTGTTAGGAAAACGCCACTGCTGACCATAACAAAATACTGAAGTGTTTTGAATGGGCTTAAAGAAATAGTCTATTTTAGTGTAAAAACACATAAGTATATCATAATGTATACGGAAATGTCTGTTTTCGAGGTAATTATGCAGGTTTTTACCATAGGACTGCTGTATGTTAACCCCAGTACTCAATGGTCAAACACTTTTATCCCTTTACCTCTATTTCTTTACCTGATGGAGGTGTGGAGGATTTTATTCTTAGTGCTGGGGCAAATTGTCACCGTATTATTGGGCACTTGTAGAACACTTTTAGACTTAATGGATGCTATAAATAAATATATCAGGACTGTCTGGTGCAACTTTAGTTCCACCGTGGACCTTGGAGGAAGAGGCATTGTCTTGCTGATTTTGTTAGATTGTATAATTGTCATATTGTTTAAGCACAGCACAGAGGATACAAGAATGTCCACAATAATTTCTTCCTCAAAACCTTTTTGCTGTCAGCTTGAAAATAATACATTCATGTTCTCGTCTTGCTGAGTTTTACTTGGAAATAATAGCATGGTTCAAATGGACAAAGTCTCACCTGTTATGTATGATAATTATTTGCAATTGATAGCCACGTGTGCATCTGGCATGACTTTAATGGAGACATATTTGAGGAGGTAAGTTAGCAGTGGATAGTGACACATCTCTCAAAACAGATCTAGCAATGAGGCTACAGGCAACTGCTGTGTTAGTCAAATCCAAACAGTATAAAGAAAAATGTAAAATGTTATGACCAGGCTATAATACACATTGAATACATTAAAATAAATATCAACAAAATAGATAGATTTGATTTGACCCTTTGACAATAGGATGCATGGTATTTTTGTTCAACTCAAAGACCTGTTAGCCCATGTGATTCTCTTTCATAGCAGGGACAAAATATAATGAAAGCTAAAACCAGTTGCTAGTGTAAATTAATGTTAGAACAAGCTTTACAAAATGATTTGATTCAACAAGTTAATACAGAGTCATCGATTCATTGCATAGTTAATATGAGGCAATGGGCAACATGAATACCTTATTAAACGCACCCTTGGCACAGTTGGAAGGTGCATTGCATGCACTGCCCAATGTCGGTAACTTGGAGCAAAAGTAGAAACCCAATTGATCAATCCGTTGCACTTTTCTTTCTCATGCTCTGTGGCTTCCTGTCACACTGTGCATGGCCATTATTGAATCAACGTGAATTACAGTTTTTCTCAGTCGCTTTGGTACATTTCTCAGAACAGAATTGAAATTCTCAAAACTACCTGTTCAATCTTCACATCATTGTGTCTACATTATCAATTGCTTACGTCATGTTGATCAAAACGTATTGTAATGGGTCTCTATTGAATAGTCTCACCCCCACAACATTTAGGCATTAGTTTGTTGCATAAGTCTTTACATGCAAAATGTTTGAATAAGTTGTCATAATATGTCAAGCCTATTTCTTTACATTTCCATTAGGCTTTTTTTCTAAATCTGTCCTGAATTCGTCAATTTCTACCAGGTGAATCTTGACTTTCTCTAAAGAAGGGAAATGTGTGAAGTGTTAGATCAACCACAATCAACCAGTTTACTGGAATAGCTCAAAGGTGCATCTCCTGAACCATGAACTGGCAACTATATATATAGCTGGAGCACAACACAATGTTACATTGTCTGAGAATTTGTGGCCCAACAGACAGGAACGTCAGGAGGTGTAGGATGACTGCACTGTAATTCCTACAGCAATGCATGTACAGTTTACCCTAAGGAGATTTTCCTATGTTCACATTTCTAGCAATGACATGGTCTGTCAACAAATTACAGTACAAACAGTCAAAGCGTAAATGTGAATCTTGTCCAGTCTCTTGCAATCAACTCTCACATACACTAAGGTGTAACTTACAATTTACAATAATTGTCTTCAAAGCTTTAGCCATGGTTTACATCAGAACATCCCTCCAGAGTACACTGTTATATTGACAACATGACTAAGCAATTTGACTGTCTTATCCGTACACAGTGACACAAGGACTTGTCATTGTGATGGCACTGACATGTTCCTTGACACAGATATTTACTTTTGAGAAACAAACTAAGGATTTTGAGCAAAAGACTGAATTTTGCATGAAATCCATGGTGTTTTGCTATTTGTATGAATTGTTTTGAGAAATGCACTTACTGTTTTGCAAATTTGAATTCTGATCTGAGAAATGTACCAAAGCGACTGAGAAAAACTGTAATTTACACATCCTTTGTCACAATCTTTCAGACATGATGGTGGTGGTTCTCTATTTATGTTACACTGCTGAGAAAATGTAAATACATTTTAAATTGGCAGCACATTAACAACAAGATCAAACTAAGTTCAATGTACCAAGTTGTAAAATGATGATAATTTTAGTAACACACGTCATTAACATATACACCCTTCTGATCTTTAGAAAAATCCCCTGAAACTTAAGCCTTGATTCTCATGGCTGTAGATTATGCAGGGAGGAATGCAGCTGGCATCTGACCTAAAACAACCACGAGGATTTTTTCAGGTGTAATGACAGCGCTCCATCTAGAATGACACGCCAGGGCATATGTATTTATCTAGTGTGTGTGTGTGCTGTTGGGTAGACTGTGGTTATTCAACGCCCCCCTCATTGATTTCCTGCTTGGTTTGTTTGTAGCTTTATGAGGACTCGGCTGGAGTGATGAACTCAGAGCAGGAAAGGCCTTTTGTGTGCAGCGCTCTTGGATGTTCTCAGGTGAGTCCAGACCAGACAGGACCACACTGTGTGTGAGAATGTGTGTGTGTGTGTGTGTCTGTACAAGCCTGTGTGTGTGTGTGTGTGTGTGTGTGTGTGTGTGTGTGTGTGTGTGGTGTGTGTGTGTGTGTGTGTGTGTGTGTGTGTGTGTGTGTGTGTGTGTGTGTGTGTGTGTGTGTGTGTGTGTGTGTGAGCCGGATACTGTCTCACACAGCAGACAGAGACAGAGCAACTAAAGGAAACACTAACTATAAAGTACACTATCTTTTTGCTGCAGGTTTGAAAAAAGAAGAATGATTTTATACTGATAGCATGAACATGACCAAGATAAACAACTGAGGACGTTTTTATAAAATGTGTTAGAAATAATTTTGCTTTAGAAGTAAATATTAAAGGCATGTATGGCTTGTGTACTGTAATCAGAGTGAGAGCTTAAATGTGTTTCTTCACATTCTGAATCATAACAGCGATTTCCCACCGAGGACCACCTGATGATTCACCGACACAAGCATGAGATGACGTTGAAGTTCCCCTCCATAAAGAATGACAGCCTTTTATCAGGTGAACCACAGCCGCCTCAACACTCACACAGCGCTCAATCAGGTGAACTACAGCCAGCTCCAAACACTCACACAGCGCTCAATCAGGTGAACTACAGCCAGCTCCAAACACTCACACAGCGCTCAATCAGGCGAACTACAGCCAGCTCCACACACTCACAAAGCGCCCCTCCCCATAGGTGAGGTGAATTTCTTGTTTTATAATCAGGTCTGTTAGCTGCTACTACCAACTCAAGCACAAAGAGACATGCATTTAGGTTAAGAACAATTTATGAACACGTCTGTCCCAGTCGCCTATGGTGACATAAAAGATGATTGAACAGCAGAAAATCCTAATAATGCCATCGTCTTCTCCGTTCTTGCCAAGATTAAGGGGAAACCACCATCTTTTCTCTTTAACTTTAACTAGAAGGAACAGCAGAAGCGAAAGCGTGTTATGATGAATGTATAGCCAAGGATGAATACTGTTACATACTTCACTGGACACCCCATTGTCTCCCTCACTGTCGTCAGTCCACCTCTGACAGTCTAGATGGTGATGGGCTATGCATAAGACAATGGTTTACAACTATTTAAAGTGGGGGAAGATGAAGAATAGTTGAGGTGGTGTATCAATGTACAGAGCAAAGGTAGTACATAACAACCTGGGTCTCTACCTGTGAAGGCCATGGTTCTGCTGAAGGACCACAGTGTTTCCCACTATGCGGCTGAGATTGTGTCTGTCCTGTTTCATTATTTACAACTAGTGGACAGAGGATCATGTTTTCTAGGCCGATGTGTCCTTTTCCTGTCTGAGTTACAGCTCAGAACTCTCCAGTCGTGGAGAGCCTGAAATGTAATAATGCACAACATTGTCTATGGTTAAGTCATTGATTTTCAAGGGCTATTTCAGTATTGTGAGTCTACCACTGGTATGGTATATCACCACAATTTAGAAAATTATTGAATGAGATGGAATTCAAGATTGGTATCAACTTTTTTTTGAGAATTTTTAGCAAAACTGTGTTTTGAGTACTAAGCTCTTGAATGTTGAAGTCCATCCCCAGTCTAGCCAGAGTATCTCATCAGTTTATGCTTTGAGTCCTCTAAAGAAGTTTGATCCAAAAATCACCTGAACTGTCTGAAATCTGATTCCTCCCCAAAGTCAAGTTGAATATTACAGCTTTGCGGGAGACAAACCGATGGGGCTCTCACGCAGTTGGCCTGGGCTTGTTTGAAACACATAGCTGGGATCTGACACCTTTTAAAGCATTATGAGTGCAATGTTTTCTGTGAATTACAGTTTCCACTTTATCTACTGATAGCTCGTAGGTCATTGAATGCATATTGTTACAATGAGGAATGTAATTTTTGAAAGTTGAATCATCTACATTTACTAAATCTCAGACCAGACACCGACTCCGACACGTTTCCTGAAGAACTGTGAGGAGGTGGGCTTGTTCAGCGAGCTTGACTGCTCCATCGAGCAGGAGTTCCGCAAGGCCCAGGAAGAGGAGGACCACAAACAGGTAGACAGCAGAGGAGTCTTCCTCAGGCTTTTTCATTTTCGGTTATTTCTCAGTAGCGCAGTAGTTAGCAATTGGTTGATGATGGTGTGATTCCCAATGCTTCCCCTAACTAAAAAGTGTTCAGATGTCCTTGAGCAACGCACCAAGCCCCTATCTGTTCCTAATGAGCTGATAGTCGTCTTACAGGGCTGACTCTTTGACTTGTTTATAATGCATTGCAATCGGATAGAGTTTCAGTGGCTGTACTGGCAAAAAATTAAATAAAATCGTGTTATTACTGCAATCCATTTTTCATCAATGCCAAAATCTCTCAATGGATATATTTTTAAGGACCTAAAATACTATTATAGTATATGTAACAGTATATTTTAAAACAGTTTTAAAACACATACGAATAATGTAACATACTACAGATATGTAGTAGTAGACATCCAAACACTGTGTCCCAACACCTCATTCCCTGTTGACAGACCTCAGACAGAGACCTCTCACTCTCATTAAGTGGGAAGGAGAGCTCCAGTTCTCCACCTGTACTTCAAACAGCTCAACGGGGCTCACCTCCAAGGGCGGGAGACATATTATTTCCCGTTCTCCGCACAAATTGAGAGTCAGCATTTTGCGGGTGCGCTATGACGTCACACGCATGTGCAGCCTAGTGTTGAGCTAGGGCTAGCTCATGTCTGTCTGGAACAGCGTTGATCATTTGTGCATTATGTATGTATCCACCCTGGGGGCCACGTACCTGGGAGACAGGTGACAGGTCAGATCACCTCCAGAGAGTTAATGCTTATCTAACGTCTGGGAGAAACATGCTCATGACCACACTGGCATTCCGGAGCGTGTCTGTGCCATTGAACTCTCCAGCAGTGCAAAGGTTTTTTTATAATATTGAAACCCAATATTTCCATTTATGAAAAATATAATAAAATTATTATTATTATATTATTATATTCCCAGGGCTCTTTTTCATATCTGAAGCTTTTGATTTTAAAGCCCCCAGACTCTCGTTGTTCCAGGTTTTTCTATAAAGTATAACTTTTATTCATTTGGATGTATATTTTATTCAGGCTTTGGTTTGACGTGAAGTTCCAAGCACACCTTAAAAGGTTCAGCCTGTGAACCCCAAACAAGGTGCAGTTGGTGGAATGTGTATTATTTTCACTTAGTATGCTATTTTGAAATCTATCGGTCATCACCTGTGCTGAAGGGGAAATAAAAAGTTAATTACAAGATGGCAACGTAGTTCTCACTAGAGCTCCTCACAAGCTCCACTAAGGACTCTCGTCTGATGTCAGCTTACATACTTTCTCATTACCAACACCCTCTTGTTGCTGGTGATTTGCTGCTGATGGCTAGGAAGTGATAAAGCTAAAGGGACGTTTAACAATAACCTGCAGTTCTGTACTCTCACAAAGCCCCTAATCTCACTCTCTGTCTGTGTCTCTTTCTCTTTATCTGATGTTTTTCTCTGGTCACAGAACATCTCCATGCAGCACCAGCAGTCCCACTCGAGGATGGGCAGCCATGACAGCAGCGTGGTGATCCAGCAGGCCCTCCCCTCTCCCCAGTCCAGCTCTGTAATAACACAGGCTCCATCAACCAACAGACACATCGGGTAAGAGGCACAAGAAGAGTTGTTCATACAACTGCTACACTAACACCTAACTTGCTTTGGTTGTTAAGATACCGCCGTAAACATGCACGTTTTTGTCCTTTTCTCGCACATATTATTACCCTACATGATCTTCCTTGGCAATCTAATGATAGATCAAATGGAATTTATGTCTTCGACTTGGTGATTGTTGCCTAGAAACAGTGTGTGTGTGTGTGTGTGTGTGTGTGTGTGTGTGTGTGTGTGTGTGTGTGTGTGTGTGTGTGTGTGTGTGTGTGTGTGTGTGCGTGCGTGCGTGCGTGCGTGCGTGCGTGCGTGCGTGCGTGCGTGCGTGCGTGCGTGCGTGCGTGCGTGCGTGCGTGCGTGCGTGCGTGCGTGCGTGCGTGCGTGCGTGCGTGCGAGCGAGCGAGCGAGCGAGCGAGTGAGTGTGTGCATGGGTGGGCGGGTGTGTATGGTATTTTGATGATCTTATGGATGGAGTAACGGATGGTCCAACAAATGTAGTGAAAGCTGAAAGGATGCCCCCAGCGATGGCCCTGTGGTATTGTCTCTAAGCAGATTGTCATCGCTGTGTGGTATTCTCTGAGGTAATCTTAGTGTTCTGTTACATCTGGCGGAGCATGGGAAGCTGGCACTGGGTGTGATGCTGTTCGATCAGTCCCTCGAAAGTGCGCATTGATATTGTCTCACGGGATGGGAATGAGGTCATCGCTCACGCTTCAGCCCTTGCTGGGTTTAGGTTGGCGTAACATTTAATGTTTTAAAATACTTATATTCACTGGTAATAGGGATCACAGTCTGAAGTACGCCTTTTCTGCTGCCAGCTCTCTCTCTTAGTATTAAAACATGTAAGACCAGCCAGACAGGCCATGTACACCAAGGCCCAGTATATGTGGTGTTCAGGGAGTTGGTGTTGTGGATTTTTCTCGTAATACTGACAACCTTTCAACTAACTTGTAGTGCTTTATTCAGAATGTACAATTTTACTAGAAAGACAAATGGGCAATAGCTGTTTTAAAGGGTTCAAAAACGTTTTTTTTGTATATAAATATTTTGTCAATGATATGCCATTGTTATCCTGA
>OLKM01001911.1:27500-30000 GCA_900291075.1 Melanogrammus aeglefinus
GAGTCAAAAGGGAAGGATATGAGTCAGTGGACCGACTGCTCTCTCGCCCTCTCTCTCTCTCTCTCTCTCTCTCTCTCTCTCTCTCTCTCTCTCTCTCTCTCTCTCTCCTCTCCTCTCTCTCTCTCCCTCTCTCTCTCTCTCCCTCTCTCTTCTCTCTAGTTCTTACACTCCTCCCATCTCTCCTCTCTCTCTCCTCTCTCTCTCTCTCTCTCTCTCTCTCTCTCTCTCTCTCTCTCTCTCCTCTCCATCTCTCTCCCATCTCTACAACTCTCTCTCTTCTCTCTCCCGCTCCTCTTTCTCTCACACTCTCTCTCTATCCCGCCTGCTTGGACGGCAGCCAGCCTCTTAGTGTTGGAGTCACACAAAAAAAATCACAAAGAGAGACACAAAGGAATAGCTAGTGGCCAAGGTAGGCTTGCAGTGATGTCATGGGGGGTAGAGGAGAGGGGAGGAGACGGAGGTGGAGGACACATCAGGGGAATTGCTGGGGAGCCTGGTTGGGGGGGGCAGTAATGTGAGAGTGCAGGTCAGGACTGCAGCGCGTCTACCTGCTCTCCCCTGGGGCCCAGAGCACAGGCCCTTATCAACCCCGCAATAGTGCCACAGCCTCTCATTACCCACACACACAACCACACGTACGCAAACACACACCAGACCCCCACACAAACACAGACACCAACCACACTCACACACACACACACACACACACACACACACACACACACACACACACACACACACACCTACACACACACGCACATACACACACACACACACACACACACACACACACACACACACACACGCACATACACACACAAACACACACACACAAACACACACACGCACACACACATACACACGCACATACACATTCACACTCAGTCAGACGTAAACACAAGCATTCACATCAACTATAAAGGAGCAACTGAAGTTTATTTCTTTATTTGCAGGACCCCTAAAATTATTGATCCACTTTTTATTCATATGAAATTAATGGCTCAGGTTAATGTAAAAAGTATATTTACAAAGTATTTTATAGATTTAATATTCTATTAAATATATTAAACTATTCCATAAAATAAGATGAATTTGGCTGTTAAAATCATAAACCAAATAAACCCAAGAGCAACAAATAGACATCCTCACACATATATATGTATATATATATTTATGCATATATCTATATGTATCTACATTTCTATATCTATAACTAGTTATATATAAATAAAATGTCTTGGCTAAACAGCCCAGTGAAGCCAGCGCCAGACGTAACCCTGGCAGACGCGCTGTCAGCAACGGTGGGTGTTTCCTCTCAGACTGTGCTTGGGTGTGTTTGGTTGATCCTGACAGGCCGCAATGTGCAAAGCGCCTGGTCGCAGGTAAGCGGCCAAAAAAGACAGGAAGCCTGGCGGGGGGGGGGGGGGGGGGGGTGGGACTCCGGACTGGCACTGTGGTTCAAACCACTGTGTTTCAAAGTGACTTAGCTTGCAAAGCTGAGTCTGTGACTAAACATTTTCCACGTCTTTATGAGTTAGGCTATAGATGGATTTCTAACTATTTAACTGGTTTCCCAACACAACATTACTTGGAATTCTTATTATTTATTATATTTTCTAGAGCATCCACAGTGTGAAACCCCACCTCTCTGGAGCAACCTTCTCTGTCAGTGGGAACATAGAGGGAGTTGGAGGGCACTATGTCAATTCAAGTCAGCGAGACCTTTGCTGACTTAATACACAACCATATGGCAGCATTCATTGTATGTTTGGGACTCTCCCCCAGGTGGAAATGTTTGCATTCAGAGTGTTGCTGAGACATCACATGTGATGTTGAATGCGCGCGATTATGATGAATTAGAACATTAGACTGAATGCCATAAAGACAGGAAGGTAATGGTCCTTCGTTTGCGTATGTGTGCAGCAATCTAAACGTCTGGCCTAATAAACGCAGCACATTTAGCCCTGGGAAAATACAGGTATTTGTTCAGGTGGGGGAGAACCATTTGCCCTATAACACCCCCATCTGGCTGTCAGTCCACCATGTTCCTTAAATCCACACGCCGATGGGCTCTATTGATTGCAGTGACATATTTAACTGGAACGCTTCAGGTCAATTGGCATTGATTAATGTCACTCTGATATGTTCAACCAATGTAGTTCCCTCTGCTGACCGGCAAAGTTTCTGCAAAACGATATTGAAGAATGATTCATATACGTAATCTTATAGCGGACACTAGCCTGGCCTAAACTGTATTGGGTTCCCCTGCATGGGATCTGGCTAGAACTGGTGCGCCGATCCAAAGGAATCCTCCTCCCAGACAGGGATTCAGAGGCAGGCAATTGATCTCAGCCCTCGTCAATTGAGCGGTCTGTGTGGGAGAATGGCAGTGGTATGTTGTGGAAGTGGATTGCTTTCTATAGATGAGTATAACTCGGGCCTCATATGTGCGTGTGATTAATTGATGTGGCCTGCCCTGTGAGCCAGCACACAATACAGC
>OLKM01001911.1:32500-44788 GCA_900291075.1 Melanogrammus aeglefinus
CTCTGCTAGGTTGTCATAACACTGTCAGTCGTGTGAAATCAGGCTCTCATGCGCTCTCATCTTGTTACCCACAAACTTTGTATGCAGAGGGCGGGCGGCGGGGGGGGGGGGCACTTAATACACACATTTTGTGGGTGACGCACGGATGATGGATGACAGATATAGATCACTGTTGGCCCTCCTTCCCTGCATGTTGTGAGCCCTTACGTTGAGGGTACGGTGGTGTCCTTTTGGTGTTCAGATGGAGAGACAGATGTCCATGGGTCTGATGGGGATGCTGGGCCCGTCCCACACCAGCTCCTGCTCCTCCACTCCGGTTGCTTCCATGCACTCAGAGGCCAAACTGGTGAGCCGCTCTTCTGCCTTTCGCTGTTTCTTTGTCATAATGCCTCAAACACTCATGAATATTGTGCAGACAAGGAATCACACACTTGCAAACACATAGCCTTGCTTGCTCTCCCTTTCCTTCTCTCATATCTGCAGAAACACGCACGCACGCACACACACACACACACACACACACACACACACACAACACACACACACACACACACACACACACACACACACACACACACACACACACACACACACACACACACACACACACACACACACACACACACACACACACACACACACACACACACACACACACACACACACATACACACACACACACACCCACACCCACATACATGCACACACGCACACACACAATCACACACACTTGCTTAAAATGTTGCAACCTTATTTTCCACTCGCCAATGCCAGCAAAGCTGTGGTCTAAGGTCTGTGTGGATTTCATAATTTGGTCTGGAATCAAAGCTACGCCTGAGCCAGCAGAACAGTGTTGGCTGGCCTAAGCTGGCAGGAATAAAAGAGCCTTTATGTGGTGGCAGCCCTGGTGCGCACTGCCTGCCTGATGTATATCTTAATGTACAGAACATGTTCTGTAGGTCCTGCAACTTGTTAGCCCTAGTTTAAGGCCGACCAAAAAAATACAAACATAAAAATTACCTCATCGCTCACAAAGTAGTTAAAGAAGTGGAGAAGGACGGAAGGGCGACACAAGACAGGCTTTAGAGAGTTTGGAGTTTGGAGAATAAAGAACAATATCAACTAAGTGTTAAACATCTTCCATTGTTTTGAACAACACAAAACTGAAAATAATGGTGTAGGATGAATGTCGTTGTTATCAGCAGGAGTCAGTGCATAATATTTGCTCAGACTCCCGATATGTTGGCCACTCTCTGTATTTCTAATTATTATTGTCAGTGGCTGCGGTCACTCGAGATTAAGATGTTGGAGAGAGAGAGAGTGTAAGAAAGAGATAGAGAGAGATGGAGAGAGAGAGAGAGAGTAGTAAGAGAAGAGATTAGAGAAGGAGATGGTAGAGATGAGAGAGAGAGAGAGAGTGAGAGAGAGAGAGAGAGAGAGAGAGAGAGAGAGAGAGAGAGAGAGAGAGAAGAGAGAGAGAGAGAGAGAGAGAGAGAGAGAGAGAGAGAGAGAGAGAGAGAGAGAGAGAGAGAGAGAGAGAGAGAGACGAGATAGCAGAGGTCATTAGAAGAGTTATGGCTCTGATAGTGGAGAGCGGGAGCATTCTCAGGGCAGTTAATTCTCCCTCTTTCCCTTTGCTCGTTCAAGATTGATTGTCTTTGTAGTCTTTTGAATCTCCTCAGCCGTTCCTATGGCAACACACTGCGGTAACACAATATTAGTGTATTAGGCTTATCTCCCTGCTGGCTTTCTTCCAGACACATATTGGGGCTGGGTAATTTAATTATAAAGGCTCTGTTTGGGACTCTGATAAACATATGCACTCACTCAATGGACAAAAACCTGGCTAACCCAACGACTCTGGTTGGTTGACCGTTTGCCCCAACACGCGTTGCCACCAAACTGGAGTTCACTGCTAGGGGATACTGTGCCTCCTGATCCTCCAAAATGCACTGATGGAATTTGGAGATTGTGAAGAGAAAGTGAGTGACTAATTGTGTTATCTGCTGGTGATCTGTATAATTGGTTGATTCATTAATTCCCTCACACTCCACCTCAAGTTGGTGAGCGTTCTGGCACCGATTGACTGCCGTGCATCACCCAAGTGGGTGCTACACATTGGTGGTGGTTAGTGAGGTCCCCCCTTCACTGACAAGCATCTTTAAGTGTCCAAAAAAGTGCCACATAAATCGGAATCTCTAATGTCGGTAATATTCCAGCCCGGGCCCCGGGTCGATAAATAGGCCCCTCGCTATCGGATGACTTGGATGTGATCAGCTCCATGTGTCCCCTGTGATGAGGCTCTAATCAAATTACCCCCACATGTTGATTCTCAGCCAATGGGAAATCTCAGCCTTGTAACTCAACACCCTGTCGTCCCAGAGCTGGATGCTCTGGTCTAGGTAAACGTTACCAGAGGAGAAGAGAGGGACATGGAGGTGGACTGCTAGTGGGGTCATAAAGAACGTAAATTGGTCATCCAGGTTTTAGTATAACTACAAAGTGACACAGACTCAAAGGGGGAGACAAGCGTGTGTGTGTGTGTGTGTGTGTGTGTGTGTGTGTGTGTGTGGTGTGTGTGTGTGTGCGTGTGCGTGTGTGTGTGCGTGTGTGTGAGAGAAAGAGAGATAGTGTGTTCCTGATAGCGAGTCAGTGTGTGGACGAGCAGCAGGCCCCTGGTTTCATGGCTGCCCTTCCAGAGGGAGGGGGAGGGTGCCTGGGGCTGGCCTAATGATGGCAAATTGATTTTGCGGTGAGCCGTAGTGGCAGAGAGACCTGTATCTGGTGTAAATAGTTAATGAGCTGAAAGACTGTTCCAAGCCCAGGGGTATCTGTATCAGAGCATCTTGACAGAGCTCTCTCTCTCTCTCTCTCTCTCTCTCTCTCTCTCTCTCTCTCTCTCTCTCTCTCTCTCTCTCTCTCTCTCTCTCTCTCTCTCTCTCTCTCTCTCTCTCTCTCTCTCTCTCTCTCTCTCTCTCTCTCTCTCTCTCTCTCTCTCTCTCTCTCTCTCTCTCTCTCTCTCTCTCTCTCTCTCTCTCTCTCTCTCTCTCTCTCTCTCTCTCTCTCTCTCTCTCTCTCTCTCTCTCTCTCTCTCTCTCTCTCTCTCTCTCTCTCTCTCTCTCTCTCTCTCTCTCTCTCTCTCTCTCTATGGCTTGGCAACTGTATCTCGCCGTCCCCTTACCAATCTCTGTTCTTCCCACTAATGTGCATCTCTCCTCAAGTGCCGCTGAATATATGCTTCAGTAAAGAACTCTGGATGGAGTTATAGCTTGCTGTTCAATGTGTAATCTCGGCATAAGTGTGCAGTCCGAGGCGCGGGGTTGGGGATGCTGTGTTTGTGAGTGATGGGCTAGCGGGCGGGTCGTGGTTGTGTTGTGTCGGAGGATTTGAGTGTAGGGATGGAGGGTTGACCCTCGCAGCATGGAGAGAACTTTGAGGAGAGTTATGCCAAGTTCCACAGGAGGACGCCAGCTGAGCATCAGCTCTGAGAGGCATCGCTCAAAGGCCCAGTGTCACACAACGCTGCATACACCCCACACATATACACACACAAAAGACACACACACACACACAAATAAATACAAACATGCACACACACACAGACACACACACATGCACCTACAAACATAAACACACACACACAGATGCACTTACAAAAATAAACACACACATGCAGACATGCAAAGACACACACAGACACACACACATACACACACATGCATCTACAAACAAAAAACACACACACATACAAACATAAACATACACATGCACACATACACAGACACACACACACACACACACACACACACACACACACACACACACACACACACACACACACACACACACACACACACACACACACATGCACTTACACACACACACACACACAAGCCTTTGGCATTGCATGCCTCAAAAGTACAACACACTGTGTCAAAAGTACAACACACAAGTCAATCTGGGCTCCATATTCCTGTTGTGCAAGGTAGCATGCTGCAGTGGCTCTCTCTTCTCTTGATCAACCATTACCTGCAAACATTCATGAGAGAGAAAGAGAGAGTGTGGGAAAGAAAGAGAGTGAAACACCGTGAAAGGGAGGAAGAAAGAGAGAGAGAGAGAGAGAGAGAGAGAGAGAGAGAGAGAGAGAGAGAGAGAGAGAGAGAGAGAGAGGAAAGAGAGAGAAAGAGAGAAGAGAGAGAGAGAAGAGAGAGAGAGGAGAGAGAGAGAGAGAGAGAGAGAGAGAGAGAGAGAGAGAGAGAGAGAGGGACGGATTTAAAACATCATGCAGGTTGGTGTATAAAAATATGTTATGTATTACCTCCCCAATTATCTTTTGTTGATGTTGTTACCAAGGACAATATCTTTGTCACTAAGCATCAGCCGAGGTGCAGAGATAAACAACCCTGTGTGTACACTGCAGCTCTCTGGCACTGGACCCCAGGTTGATATCATCCTTGGCTCTAAATGTACTTTTTTACTCCGATGGGGGAACACGTAGAGCCCTTCTTAACCAAACATTTCATAATACACAGGAGAACCCAAACCTAAATTGTTGCAGACGACGTTTCTTCTGACATTTCTGTTTGTTGTTCCCCTGTGGCCCGGTCGTTTCTGTTGAAGAATGGTCATGAGTTGGTGGTCAAGATCAGAATTGGGGTACAAACAGAATCTGACTCCTGAACGCCAAGGAGAGAAAACAAAGTGAGCAGAGAGTTGTCATCTCACATTAGAGAATGAGCCTTTAGCTCCAGATTAAATAATTAGGAACCATTAGCGTTAACAGTAACCCAATGAAGTGATCAATTCCTTCTCTTCCTCCTTTTGGTAAGAGAATCACCTCTGGCCAGGCCTCGAGTTGTGGAGCAAGGCAGCAGACAAAAGCAGTGCAGTCCCAGGTTTTATAGGCCACATCTGTATGAATAGTGGCATTGTCGGGGGGTGATGTCATCGGAGAAGGACGGTGAGCTAAGAGCAGCTGAATCTGCAGCCTCTGGCTGGGCTCACTTTGGTGTGTTGGGTATAAGAATGTTGTGTGTGTGTGTGTGTGTGTGTGTGTGTGTGTGTGTGTGTGTGTGTGTGTGTGTGTGTGTGTGTGTGTGTGTGTGTGTGTGTGTGTGTGTGTGTTTGTGCGTGTGCGTGCGTCACTTGCGTGTGTGTGTGATGCGCTCATTGATGTGTGTATGAATATCTGTGTGTGTGTGTGTGTGTGTGTGTGTGTGTGTGTGTGTGTGTGTGTGTGTGTGTGTGTGTGTGTGTGTGTGCGTATAAGTGTATATGTGTGTGTTTGAGCATGTTTCTGTTGTCACTTGCTGTAGTGTATTATTAGGTAAAGCCCACACATCTGGCTCTAGTCTGGATTGAACA
Source organism: Melanogrammus aeglefinus (assembly GCA_900291075.1). Classification (NCBI taxonomy): domain Eukaryota; kingdom Metazoa; phylum Chordata; class Actinopteri; order Gadiformes; family Gadidae; genus Melanogrammus; species Melanogrammus aeglefinus. Next base: position 37,865 of record OLKM01001911.1, read on the forward strand.
AACCAATAGGGGGATTTGCAAACACTGCTGGGCATGGTTTTCAGTAAAATCAATGTATAACAACTGGAGTGTTGTGATGAAGTGTGTGATGAACACCTCGGCTGAGTCCACTAGGACACCGCCATGCATCTCTTCTGCCCAACACAGGAGGGACGGTGAGATACCACGTGTCTTCTCTGGGCAGCAGAGGGGGAGGACTGGGTGTCAGTGCCTTAGCTGGCCAGATATCTCTTGAGATAATAGTCATGGGGAGTGTTGCTGGCGTCATGATATTATGCAGTTTCAGAGAGCACTGCCTGGCTTAGAAGGTGTCCTATCAGCATCGTTGCTTTGCTGTATCAGTGTTTGTCCCTTTCCAGAGAGAGAGAGAGAGAGAGAGAGAGAGAGAGAGAGAGAGAGAGAGAGAGAGAGAGAGAGAGAGAGAGAGAGAGAGAGAGAGAGAGAGAGAGAGAGAGAGAGAGAGAGAGAGAGAGAGAGAGAGAGAGAGAGAGAGAGAGAGAGAGAGACCTTTTGTGGGCGTCTGTGTTTATGAAGCCAGGCAGCGTTCAGAGTTTGTCAGTCTCACTACATTATTGAGGCAACAAAACACAACAAACAAAATGTATTTACCATACATCTCAATTTATTTGTGAATTCTTTTATCTGTTTGGTGTTATCATAAGGTTTTTACTCAGTAGCATAGTAATGTAAGTTCCTTGTTTAAATGTATATTATATTAGAATCAAACTTGTGCTAATTAATATTAATTCTGTCAGTTTAACGCGTTATTAACACCAATTTCAATGGCGTTAATCTTTTTATCGCGCGATTAACACTCTTTTGGCTTGGCAAACGTTGTAGTTTTTTCACCTGCTGTCTAGCAACAACTAGTTCCGTTAGAAAAACTACAACACCATACCGGATCTAGCTACACTGGAAACAAAACAACAAGCATGCCGCACAAACTTGTTGGGGCAAGCAAGAATACGGAGCGGGTGAAAAAGTCCTTACAGTTTTTTTCAATTGCTTGAACATTATAGACACACACTTAGACCAAAGTAACAGAACTCAAAGTTTTTGTTTCTATACCTTAAACAAAAGCGCTGCTTTGCACTTTAGTTGCTATTCTGCAACACCCTTGCTTCTTTCTGCAGCACACTTGCTCCTGCACACTACACACTATTTCAAACATAAGACACTTAGTTCAAAAATGACATCTCAGTATATCATGGGGAAAACACATCTATTCAAAATACTAAACACATTGGGCAATTGAAAATACTTAAATACACACCTCAAAACACTTACTTAGAAAACTGACCACTTATCAGCCAGCTACAAAAAGGCCAAAGGGCAATTGTGCACGTTCTGGGGAAATATATCATTGTGTGCCGCCATAAGCCTTCGAGGGTAACTGCACCATCATGCAAAAATACTATAGGTCCCTACAATGCCCAACATATCATCACACTTCTAGATGCACTTCATGATGCAGCTGAACAGGACAGATCAGAGCAGCCCAGGTTTGTAGTTGTCTGGGATAATGTTAATTTCCATCGGGCTGTTTTGGTCCGGAACTGGTACGCCAAACATAAAAAAAATTAAGTCGTATACTCGCCATTTCTGCACCCTAGGTGTAGGTTTCAATTTGACATAGATGTGAAGGGTTTATTTTACCAATGTTGTGTCTTATTTGCTTGTGTGTTGAGTTTTGACACAATGAGCCAAATTTTGCAAAATGTGTTCTAGCAATTGAAAAGAACTGTAAAAGTGTGTGCGTGTATTTGTTTGTGTGTCACTCTGTTCGAGCCTGCACAAGAGTTCAATGTTGTCATTAGCTGTTACGTCTTTCTGACCAATCGCCATACAAGGCCCGCCTGGGCTGTACCACTTTGGGAGGGCCCGCTCAGTTACTCCCCTCTAGACAAAATTGACTTGGTTGTGACGTTGACAGTTTGTGAGTTTTGTGTCTGTTGAGTAATTGGGAGGTTGCGGACGTACAGCTCAGGCTGCCGGACGGCGCTGCAAGGAACTTCATAAACGCAATATTGTTATCCCGCAGTAATCAGCCTGACAGCCCCAAAACGTTAACGGCCCACCAGGAATTCTCCTGACTCTCCCGATTACCACTCCGCCACCGTGTGTGTGTGTGTGTGTGTGTTTGTTTGTGTGTGAGTATGTGTGTGTGTGTGTGTGTGTGTTATTCGATAGCCTGGTAATGTGTATAGCAGTGGCGGCTCGCCTATAGAGGGCGCTGGGGCGCCGCCCTCCCGCCGACCGGCGATCTTTTTTTTTTAAATATATTTTAATAATCTTTCTCATTTTGAGAATCAATCTATTTTAATTGCATTCGAATAATGAATTTATACTTTAGAATATCTTTATAGATATTATATACCCATATATAAATCTTCATCTTCACTTTATTCACTTTTTCATTCAGCAGAATTACTTCCGTGGGGCGCGCTTTTCGCTCCAGCCCACAAGCTTGAATATGATTAGGCCAATGGTTCTCCCGTTGCAAGGCAGAAAAGTATAAATTCCGCCAATCAAGCGTCGTCGAATTTTGTGGCTTTTGGGGCGCTGAAAATTCTAGCCCCAAGCGCAGCAGTGCACCGGTCCACTGCGCGGTACCGCGCATTTGCAAGTACCGCAGAAGATGAGCAACATGGCGACTTCGCGTGCTGCTATCACTGTTTTCCATGGGGAGTTTCAGCTACGCCCTAATTCAGGTGAAATCTTTACTTTTGGATATCCCTTTGAAAGAAGAACATTCGCAGAAAAAATAGCAAGTAAAAGAACTCGGACCAGACAAGCCAGAAGTTAACATTAACCAAGAAAAAGAGAGAAAAGGATAAAGCCTCCCTACAAGAGAAGTTTTTCCCGAGGTTTGGTTCGATCAAAAGGCTTGGTTAAACTAGCTGTGGGGGATGCCAATTGCCAATGTTTGAAAAAACCTATTGTGGCATCATGCCTTCAGTGTGCATATTGTATACAGTCCTCTTCAAACCTATGGTGGCATCATGCCTTAAGTGTGTCTTGAATCACACACAAGTGTGTGGAATTCATATTTCATTGTATTGGTTTAAATGCATGCAGTATGTAGATATATTTATGAGTGAAGTTACCAACACAATGGCTTGGCCGTAACACACACACACACACACACACACACACACACACACACACACACACACACACACACACAGGGAGAATGTTACCGTATGTGTAATTCAGTTTTTGTATTTGCACTCTTAATGTTGCTGAATTCTACAAGGCAAATATATTAACTTAAAACTTAGTTCCCTGGCCCCATTCGTCTTTGTAAGTAAATGTTCTATTTTGCGTTTATTATTTTGTCAGAATGCACCACAATGCTTCGTTTGTTTGTGAAAATCACAAAAAAATCTTCTGGGGGAGGATACCCCCAGACCCCCCTACAGGGGTTTGGAATGCAAACGTTCAGCCCCCCCTCAAATAAATTCCACCAGCCGCCACTGGTGTATAGACCTACGTACGGTAGGAATATTCATGCTGGTTTAAATAATAAATGTTATAGTATTTCCCATCTTTGCTGAGCAAGAGCTTTGTTCGAAAGCTCAGTGAGTGAAACAAATAAAAGCCTGAGCTATTGAAGTTTTACGGTAGGCTTGTCACTGTCATACACATACCCGATGTCAAGTGGACCGCGTTGAATTCACTGCGGGTTTCTCTTCTTAGGCTCCGTTTACACGAGGACGCTTGCGGGTAAAAACGACAAAATATTTTATCAGAAGTGCCTTTCGTTTAGATGGTGACGGCGTTTTTGGGGTTTAAAAACGCAAAAATCTGTAACCACCCACCAGAGTGGGAAACTTGAATACGCTCCGCCATAGCGTTTCCGTCTACACTGCCAAGATGCAAAACTCTGCTCAGATCGGCTCACGTCGCGTACGTGTTTACGTCGCATACATGCCAGTACAGGCAAATAAACAAACATTTTGGATTATTTCCATGCGTCAGACTTTCAAGCTGCTCTGGCAGCTCTGATAAATTTACAGGAGTCTTTCCACGAAATGTACAGGAAATGTACAGCTAGTATTACTGAACAGAGAAGGATCTTTTTGGTTTTCGCAGCATGGATAAGAGAAGGAAGATTCTGCGCATGCGCTCAGACATGGCGATGTTGTGTGATAGTGTCGCACAGCACCACCTAGCCGCCTGGCATGCATACCAATCGAATTCCACACACTTTCGCGTCACAGTATGCCCGCAAATTTCCTCCCGAAAACGCTTGTCTAAACGCAGAATAAAAAGTGAAGACCCAACACCACTTTTGCGTCTTCTGTTCAGACCATCATCATGTAAACGTAGCCTTATATCCAGTATTGTGCCTGAATGCGTTCATTGAACGATAGTTCATGAACTTGTTCATATTTTGGGCGACTGGAACTGAATGCACTGTATTACTGCCTGATAAAGGTTACTGTGAACTCGTTCATTCTGATGTCTGTGAACGGCACGCTCACTCGGTTTAGCTTCGTTCAATAGGGGGATTATTTCTTTATCAACACGGCGGATGCGCACACAGAATGATCGCCAAAATAAAATATGATTTGAACGGTTGCCATGGTTATCGCTGTGTGGTTAATTTGCAGTTGCGGTGTTGTCAGCTTACTGTTACATTAAACTGTAATCAGAAACGCGGTTATATGCTATAGACCCTATAGTATCTGTGGTATGAAGGCTGGAACGAATTTCAAATTATAAATATGTACACTTGGTTGAAAGTAGGCTATAGATCGTCACGATTCCCATTGAAACGAATGATGCGTGATTATTCTTCAAAACGAGAGGTTGTAAATTGTGAAAAATGTATCTGTGGCTGGGACGAATTTTGAATTACAAATATGTACAATTCATAACGTTAGCTCTCTGGCTCGATCAGCGGACTGGAATACCTCCTAGCATTGCTTGTTGGCCGGAAACGGAAAGGGGGGCTGTTTACGTTTGGTTGTAGTCTTTTTGCTTGGTTCTCCGTCCCAACAGTAGGGCCAGAACCGAGCGAAAAGACTAAAACCAAATGTGAACACCCCCCTCTTCCGTTTCCGGCCAACGAGCAATGAGTCTTCCAATAGAAATCAATGGGATTTACAAAATGCGCTAAATGTGCAATAAAACACGATAGAAACTGTATTTCGCTACGATACTTGATTCAACCACTCTATTTCATCCTAGACAAACCAGAAAGGGGGCTCAATGTTCAAAATACCGGAAATAAAATAATAGCTCACAGCAACATATTGAAAAAAAGAACTATGAACTAGTTAATTTTTGGAACTGTAAACTTAGTTAAAAATGTTGAATTATGAACGTTTAACTGAACTAGTTCATTTCCAAATGTGTGAACTGAACTTTGAACTAGTTCACGTGGAAAGTGAACTTTCCCAACACTGCTTATAGCCATCTTACCAAAGATATTTTATTACTGTCCTTAACACTTTCTGATTTTACTAAAAGGCTAGCAGCATGAAATCAAGGGATATTTAGAATAGAAAAAATTGTGCGATTAATCACGATTAATTGCGAGTTAACCATGACATTGATGCGATTAATCACGATTAAATATTTGAATCGCTTGAGAGCACTAATTTATATATCTTAATGGTAAAAGCTAAAAAAGCTTTTCAATCAGGTGCACACTTGCCTTTTGGCGTTATCCTGCTTGATGTCGATGCGTGTTGTTGGTGCAATTGACCCTTCGCTAAGCCCCTCCCCTAAACAGCCACTGACCAATCCTACGTTAGCAACCGTGTGTAGCAACCGAGAGGTTTGTCAAGCTTTTAGCAGATGCTAACATGCCGAAGCAGTTCGCATACGGGACCTGTAAATCCGACACCCGATACTCTCAAAGTGTCGAAGGTGGTGTCCAATTTTTCCCCTTCCCCATGCCCAAGAAGAGAGGTGCAACACGTGGATAAAGCAGTGTGGAAGACCACATCAACAGCTGAATCACGGAAAGATTAATAAAAGAAACGTATGTTATAAGAGCGCCATCATCTGTATTATCATAGTAACAAAAAAGTGAGGCTCACAACCAATCAAACCTAAATAATATCCTTAATACATGTAAGTTTACCTGCTCCCTGTGTAGTGGCAATCAATAGGTCTCCGTTTGCGGTCACGTCTGGCTTTTGCGACCACTACGGATGATAGGGCACAGCTTTTATTTTATTACTCCTCGGTTTATGCCATTGTTGTGGCACACTTGTGCAGGACTTCGTTGGGCTTTCTTGCTGTCTGTTTATGAGCTCCAGGGTATAAATCAATCCCACTATATGGGAACAATATCCTGGCGCGCTGTAAACAAATACAACCGGTGTATATCGTCCGCCAGCAGACGATATTGTGGATATATCCCTCAAACGCATTCTGCAGACCCTTCTGTCGGCTTCTCTCTGATATATCAGAACCGTTTTTCCAAAAATGTGATGTGATTTCCTTTGGAAATTGTGTTGATGGTATCATTGAAAACGCCATATTTCTTTTGCTAGGAGCGAAAGCTTGACAGACATAGCAACAGTAACTAAGGGGGGCGGGGCTTAGCGAAGGGTCAATTGTCTTTTCTAAAACCTGAGCAAACACTGTCTTTGTGTTTGCCCATGCTGCATATGTATGATGCGTGTTGCTATGTGTGTGTGGTCTGTTTGTGTGTAGTGTGTGTGTTGCCATGTGATGTAACACCTAGACGTAGATCAGTGGTGATGATCAAAGAAATCGTTACGCTGGATCACATGCAATTGAGTTGTCCCAGATCCAACTATGTTAAGTGTGGATAGATTTGAAGGTTCTACTAGTAGGACAGCTACATTCAAGCTCTCGTTTGTGTTTGGTTGCCGGTCCGGCGTTGCCTTGTACATGTCTGCCTTTGGGGGGGGCTGTGTGTCATGCTAGCAACGGTCTTGG
>OLKM01001911.1:46409-96488 GCA_900291075.1 Melanogrammus aeglefinus
CATAGCAACAGAAGCACGCAATGGAACCACCCCCCCTCCTCCACACACACACACACACACACTATAAAAACAAGGCCAGGGAAGAAATACAGTTAATAGTACGGAGACTGAAAACCAGTAGAAACACAGTTAATACTACTGAGACTGGAATAACAGAAACACAGTTAATACTACTGAGACTGGAATAACAGAAACACAGTTAATACTACTGAGACTGGAATAACAGTAGAAACACAGTTAATACTACTGAGACTGGAATAACAGTAGAAACACAGTTGATGCTACTGAGACTCAACACGGTGAAAGGCCATTGGTAGTGAACTGGTAAAACAAGACAGAACCTTTCCTTGGGTCAAATTCATAATCAATATATAAATGTGGTCTTAATCAGTGAGAACTTCTGAGATGCGCCAGCAGAGAGGGGGGCCTACAGCAGAGAGAGGGTCCTACAGCAGAGAGAGGAGGTCCTACAGCAGAGAGTGTCCTACAGCAGAGAGAGAGCGTCCTACAGCAGAGAGAGGGTCCTACAGCAGAGAGAGGAGGTCCTACAGCAGAGAGCGTCCTACAGCAGAGAGAGAGCGTCCTACAGCAGAGAGAGAGCGTCCTACAGCAGAGAGAGGGTCCTACAGCAGAGAGAGGGGAAGTCCTACAGCAGAGAGCGGCTACTACAGCAGAGAGGGGGGGTCCTACCTACGCAGAGAGCGCTACTACAGCAGAGAGGGGGGTCCTAGAGCAGAGGGGGGGGGGGGGGGTCCTACAGCAGAAGAGAGCGTCTATAGTAGAGAGGGTGTCCTACACCAGAGGGGGGGGGGGGGGGGGGGTGTACTACAGCAAGAGAGAGGGGGTACTAGAGCAGAAGAGGGGTCCTATAACAGAGGGGGGGTACTACAGCAGAGGGGGGGGTACTACAGCAGAGAGGGGGTCTACAGGCAGAGGGGGTACTACAGCAGGGGGGTACTACAGCAGAGAGGCGCTACTACAGGCAGAGGGAGGGGGGGGGGGGGGTTGTATCTACAGCAGAGAGGGGGTTACTAGAGCAGAGAGAGGGGGTCCTATAACAGAGGGGGGGTACTACAGCAGAGGGGGGGGGTACTAAGCAGAGAGGGGGTCCTACAGCAGAGGGGAGGGTACTACAGCAGGGGGTACTACAGCAGGGAGGCGCTACTACAGCAGAGAGGCGCTACTACAGCAGAGGGGGGGGGGGCGTACTACAGCATACAGCAGAGAGGGGGTTCTACAGGTCTCCTGATAGTCCGCTCTGAAAGGAGACCTGAAGAGCTGCCCCTGACCCCTGTGATTTACCCCTCCTCACCAGGATGTGTTTACACCTCCTATTGTACCTGCTCCCCCCTACATCTCCTCCCAGGGTTAATAGAGATGAAGTCATCAGCGTGTGTGTGTGTGTGTGTTGTGTGTGTTTTCGGGATGCACCGGAGCACTCACAGGACCATCACTCACAGCAGCAGACTCAGAGAGAGAGAGAGCAGACATTAATAAATATCATTAATGGCAGATCACCTGGTCGCCCTGGAACCACATTTATTAGAGAAAGGAGAAAGAGAAGCAAGGAGGGGAAGGATGAAAGGTAGGGAGTCGGTCAGGGGTCAAGGAAATAAATCCCATCTGTGTAAAACAGGCTGGAGCAGGGATCGATGGGGGTGTTAAAGATGTCAAATCAATCCGTGTCTTCACTTTTCTTGTATTTGAGTAGGTGAAATATCCCAAAAGTAGGGCTAGGGTATGTTTATTTGTATGAGTTTAACAAACACTCTTTCTTTCAATAATATAAGTCTAGGTTCACCATGTTCTTCTCTCTCTCGCTGTCTGTCCCTCTCTCTCTCCACAGCCCCCCCCCCCCCCCCCCCCCCCCTCCTCCCTCTCCCCCTCCAGCCTGGTGCCACCCCAGGCTAACGCCTGCGCTGACTTAATAACTGTTTTCTGGGGCATTCATGTTGCCATCGATCTATGTGTGTGTGTGTGTGTGTACACGTTAGGCTATAATGCAGGTGATGGTTAAGTGTTCATGCTGAGGAAGAGTCTAGGGAAATCCAACCATGTGTTAAAGGGCTATTAGAGGGCATGATGAGGGTTGTTTGGGCCTCAGAGGGCGTTCATCACGGCCCTTCTAACGTCCTCCATTGCGTCACTGTGGTTCTCCAAGAGGGGGATTTAAGTCGTTGGATCTGCTGGCTGCAGCAGAGCCATGTCATATCCCAGAGGAAGTGTCTGCAGGCAGATCCAGAGACAGAGAGTGGTGAGAATACAGGCCCTATCACGGTAAGACCTCCTTTACCTTCTACAGGACTCTTTAGGATACTGTATATTCTACAATATAAACACCACACGGCTCTGCATGCTGTCCTTTTTTAGTTGTGTTTTACGTGACTTGTGTGTAGATAGTTTAGGCCTCAAATATAAACTTCCATTGTTGGATATATCTGTGTTTGGTTCTGCATGTTTCACATTAGCTTGCGTAGCATCAGATTTAAATATCTTTGAAGGTAAGGTTAATATTTGGAAAAATGTCTATCATTTCAGGTTTATGTAGCATTAGCTGGATGGCTTTCGGGGTTTGTGGATTGTATTCCTACACTTCTGTGTCCATTAGCTGCCATGCTGTAGGGGGGTCCTGGAATATCCCCTCTCAACCCTCCCACTCCTCCTTCCTCTCTCCGTCGGACCCCAAGTCCTCTCCTCTCGAGCTAATTCACTTAATCAACAGATAGCCAGCTGGACGGGGGGGGGTGGGGGTTCTCTGTCTCACTCTGACGGCAGCCTGCCGGGAGAGAGAGAGAGAGAGAGAGAGAGAGAGAGAGAGAGAGAGGAGAGAAAGGAGAAGAGAGAGAGAAGAGAGAGAGAGAGAGAGAGAGAGAGAGAGAGACTGAGAGAGACTGTACCTCGAACCCCCCCAACCCCACCCCTCCCTACCCCCCCCCTCTCTCTCTCTCTCCTCCTCTCTTCCTCTCTCTTCTCTCTCTCTCTCTCTCTCTCTCTCTCTCTCTCTCTCTCTTCTCTCTCCTCCTCCTCTTCTCTCTCTCTTCTCTCTCTCTCTCTCTCTCTCTCTCTCTCTCTCTCTCTCTCTCTCTTCAATTCAATACAAACTCTATTGGCATGAGAAATATACATTTGCATTGCCAAAGCAGGTGAACAATAAAATAAAAAGGTCAGGTATATGGTATAATATAAGTATAACACGTTAAATGCAAAATATATATACCTATATTATACTATAGATAGAAGTAATATAAAAAGTAAAATGTGCAATATTATAAAAATGACGGTATCTTGTATAAACAGATAAATTAAAGATACACTCTAAATACACAGTATTTACAATAGGGAGGATTTGTGCAATAGTTCAATTATTGTGGAAAGTGAGTCCAGGGGGATGAGTCTGTTTATGGGGAGTTTGAGGTCCTTCTCTCATCACAACAGGTGACGAATTTTGCTGCTGCAATCGCACTTTGTTGCATTTCTCCCAACAGGTATGGCAGTTTGTTAGCATCTGGAGTGTCCTTAAAGTCCTTGCATGCCTTTGTAATCCGTGGGAAGTGTGTGTTCCTGATGTCTTCTTATGACTGGCAGGAAGTCAGGAAGTGCAGCTCTGTTTCCAGTTTGTTTTGTCTGCAGTGGGAGCAAAGTTTGTCTTTTCTTGGGAGCCAGATCTTTCTGTGGCGTCCCTTCTCGGTGGCCAGGCTGCTTTTGCTGAGTCTGTATCTGGTCAAGGATTTCTTCGGGTTTAGGAAGGTCATCGGTGGTCAGGTATTCTGCCACGGTTTGGTCTCTGTTGAGGGACAAAAAGCAAGCCAATTTACTCTGGTTTTTGGTGGAATCTTTCCAATGTGCCAAATAGTTTTGGCACATTGTTATAATTGGGTTTTGCCTGATGTGTTGGTTTTAGTTGGTTTTACGTTCATTTGGTAATAAGCCAATTCGTTTTTTGCTGATGGCATTATTGTCAGTCAGGAAGTTAAGGAGTCTGCTATTTATACATAGAAATAGCAGGGGAATGTTACATAGTATTTTACAAAGGTTGCTGTTGACACTAGTTATAATGGTCAAATATACTGTATATCCACTTGATTCGAAATATTGGAGAAGATCCCAGAGCTAAGAACTGTGGACAGGTTTCTCAATGTTTACCTAGTGTTTTTGCATTCGTCGTCAAACCACTTATCGTTAATGTTCTTTTTGTTCTTAGTTTGAATGTTTGAGACCTTTAGGTTTGATGATAAGGATGAGATGTCAAATATAATGTTAAAGCTTTCTACTGCCATGTTGATCCCTTCGTTGCTGTAGTTTACATTTGAATTTACATTTAGGGCATTTAGCAGACGCTTTTATCCAAAGCGACTTACAATAAGTACATTTGTCATAAGAAGTCCAACAATATATCGCTATCGGTACAGTAAGGATGTTCATAGAACCAAGTGCAAGTACCACAATCACTAGGCTAACCAATTCCCTGTGTCACAGCAATGATAGCAGCTACTGCAGTTGCTACACAGTTAAGTACTCTAATAACAATACAATACAACCACAATACAATACAGTGTACAATGGTGGCCAGAGGGGGGAGGGTGGCTATGCAGAGTCCGAGGTGGACTTCTGAACAGGTGAGTCTTGAGTCTTTTTCAAAAGATAGTGAGCGACTCTGCGGTCCTGAGAATGGCAGGGAGCTCGTTCCACCACTGAGGTCCCAAAACCGAGAAAAGTTGTGACTTTGCTGAGCGACCTTTGCTAGCTCTTAGCGATGGCGGTACCAGACGTCCAGCTGAGGTAGTTGAGCGGAGGGATCGAGCTGGGGTGTGTGGCTTTAGCAATGCTTGAAGGTAGGCTGGGGCAGTTCCATCGACTGCCTTGTATGCCAGTACCATCGTTGTAAATTTGATGTGAGCTACTACAGGGAGCCAGTGGAGGTCGCGGAAGAGGGGGGTTACATGGGAGAACTTCGGTAGGTTGAACACGAGGCGCGCTGCCGCATTCTGGATGTGCTGCAAAGGTTTAATCGCTGAGGCAGGAAGTCCAGCCAGGAGTGAGTTGCAGTAGTCGAGGCGGGAGATGACCAGTGATTGGACTAGAAGCTGAGCTGCTTCCCTTGTGAGGAAGGGCCGGATTCTGCGGATGTTGTAAAGTGCAAATCTGCTGGATCGGGCCACCGCAGTGATGTTTGCGGTGCCGCATAACTAATTGTCCAATAGTTGGAGAAGGTGATACAGTGATGTTCTCAACAGTGACCAGTAGGGATGGGAATCGAGAACTGGTTCTTCCTCAGAACCGGTGCCCAGTGTATGGATTCCTCAGTATCATTAGCATGCCTACTTAACGAATCCGCTTATCGGTTCCGCTCGTTGCAAATGCGTGATGACGTAACACACGTGCTGCGTTGTTTTGGTTCAGAGCGCAGCAAACATGGCGACGCGGCAGAAGCGCTCTAAAGTCTGGTTACATTTCTCGCGAAAATACGACAAGACTGTCACTTGTAACACCTGTGAAATGTTTAATTTCAGTCAAAGGGGGGAACTACCTCCAATATGCATAAACATTTTGGCCACACAGCATGCAAATAATTTTGCAGGACTGTCGTGTTTTTTGATACTCTACTTAGCGACGCAAGTCAGTCAAGCAGCAGCGGAGTTAACTGGAGGCCATCTGTTAATGAAGGTAACTTTAAACTCTCCAGGCAGGCCCTGTCTTCTTAGTTAATGTGAGCGCCATTTCATTGTGTAGACGTTTACTTTTAAGAAGACTTTGTTGTATTTTTTATGTCAGTTGAATTTTGTTTCAAGTTGAATGCAGATGAGCACTGTTAATATTCCAAAAGGCATAAGCTCTTCCTTGACTGTTTTTAGTTTTTATGGCACATAATGGCAGTTGGGCTTAAAACTGGGCTTATTTTTTTTGGTCTGGACCAATTAATGTGAAAATCAGATATTAAAGAGAGTCAATAGGCAAGGCAAGGCAAGGCAACTTTATTTATATAGCACTTTTCATACACAAGGCAGACTCAAAGTGCTTCACATATAAACATTGTCATACAATAAAATTAAATAATAGATAAGTAAAAGAAAACATATGCAAAGAAATTAGTAAAATAGTGAAACATTGTCATACAATAAAATAAAATAATAGATAAGTAAAAGAAAAACATATGCAAAGAAATGGGTAAAATAGAAAAAAGGCATTTTAGTATTAAAATAGAAAATAAAGGCAAAGTTAAAAAAGCTTTTTAGAAAGTGCAGTGTATTTAAGATTTTAGTAGAAAGCTATGGCAAACATAAAAGTCTTCAGTCTTGTTTTAAAGGTGCTCAGAGTTGGGGCAAGTCTTAAATCCTCTGGGAGTTTATTCCAGCTATTTGTTGCATAGTAACTAAATCCTGCTTTCCCATGTTTTGTGTTTACTCTGGGGATAATTAACAGATTGGTCTCAGAGGATCTTAGTGGTCTAGAAGGCTGATGTAGTGGAAGCATATCAGTTAAATATTTTGGGCCATGTAGGGATTTATAGGTTAGCAACATGATTTTAAAATCAATTCTCTGACCTACAGGAAGCCAATGTAACGACTTCAGAATTGGTGTGATATGATCAAATTTTTTGGTCTTTGTTAGAACTCTAGCAGCAGCATTCTGAACAAGCTGAAGCTTCCTCAGAGTTTGTTTTGGGAGACCTGTGAGGAGACCATTGCAGTAATCAAGCTTACTAGTGATAAAGGCATGTACAAGTTTTTGTAAGTCTTCGGTGGACATGAGCCCTCTAAGTCTTGCTACATTTTGAAGGTGATAATATGCCGATTTTGTAACTGATTTGATGTGACTTTCAAAATGTAAATCTGAATCCATGATAACCCCTAGATTTCTGGCTTTGATTGAGGTTTTCAGGGACAGAGAGTGAAGGTGTTGGGTTACTTTAAGCCTTTCCGTTTTAGAACCAAATACAATTATCTCTGTTTTGTCCTCATTTAGTTGAAGGAAATTTCGGCACATCCATTCCTTCACTTGCTCAATGCACTGGCACAGCAGATCTATGGGCCGATAGTCATTTGGTGATAGCGATACATAGATTTGCGTGTCATCAGCATAGCAATGATGGTCAATATTGTTATTTTGCATGATTTGCCCTAGTGGGAGCATGTAGATGTTAAATAAAGAGGGTCCTAAGATCGAACCTTGTGGGACTCCACATGTCACGTTGGTTGATTCTGATACAAAGTCGCCAATGGAAACAAAGTAGTTCCTATTTTGTAGGTAGGACCTGAACCAATTTAAGACAGTGCCTGAAAGCCCCACCCAGTTTTCTAACCTTTCCAGAAGTAATGTATGGTCTACAGTGTCGAATGCAGCACTGAGGTCAAGTAGCATTAGTATTGAGGTTTTGCCAGAGTCTGTGTTAAGACGAATGTCGTTTACAACTTTAATAAGGGCGGTCTCAGTGCTGTGCAGGGGTCGAAATCCTGATTGGAAGGTGTCATAGCAACCAGTTGATGCCAGGAAGTGATTTAGTTGCTGGAGGACAACTTTCTCAATGATTTTACTTATGAAGGGTAGATTTGATATTGGTCTGTAGTTGTTAATAATAGAGGCATCTAGGCTCCGCTTTTTTAAAAGGGGTTTAATAACTGCAGTTTTCAAAGCTTTCGGGAAATTGCCTGACTGGAGAGAGTTGTTAACTATCTGCAATATGTCTATTGCTAGGCAGTCGAAAACATTCTTAAAGAGGTTGGTAGGTATAGTATCAAGGCAACAGGTGGATGGCTTTAGTTGTGTCACAGTTTCCACAAGATTTTGAGAGTCTATAACATTAAAGCATACCATCCTTGCCACGTAATTTTTGCCTGAACAGGGTGGTAGTCCAACATTTTTGTTTGACGTGGAGATATTGATGGCGCGTCTGATACCTTCAATTTTATCAATATAAAAAGCTGCAAACTCATTGCATTTCTGCGTGGAATGGAGATCAGGTGGAATTTCTGTTGGGGGGTTGGTCAGTCTGTCAACAGTTGCAAATAGGTTTTTTGCATTATTAGTGTTGGTTTTAATGATATTGGAGAAAAATGTTTCTCTAGCATTTTTTAAGTCTAAATTGTAGGCACGGAGGCTCTCTTTATAGATGTCATGGTGAATATGAAGTTTTGTTTTACGCCAGATGCGTTCAACCTTCCTGCATTCCTTTTTCTGTGCCGTTACAGAAGCAGCTTTTCTCCAGGGTGCCTTTTGCTTTCCAGAAATCGTTTTAACCTTATAAGGTGCAATGACATCTATGATTTTCAAAATTTTCAAAATTTAAAGGTTTTCTACCAAGATCATCAGCAGAACATGGGTTTTAGAGGTGGTAGCAAGGAGATGGCTTTTTAAAAAAGTACATTAGAATCTCTTCATTGATATACCGTTTTTTGACAGTGTTTGGATTTTGTCTGTATGTCGGGAATAAAAGATATGTTAAAGAAAACACAAAAGTTGGTCAGACAAGGAAGGATCAGTCACAGAGAGATCCAGAAACATTGAGGCCCTTTGTGATAACCAGGTCTAGAGTGTGCCCCTTACAATGAGTAGCCTCTTTCACATGTTGAGACAGTTCAAATGTGTCCAAAATGGTAAAAAGTTTTTTTGCACACTTGTCATTCAAATCATCAGTATGAAAATTGAAGTCACCAGTTATAACTAGACAGTCAAATTCTGTGGAGATGCTAGACAATAATTCTGTGAATTCATCGAAAAAATTTGCAGAATATGTGGGTGGCCTGTAAATATTAATAATTAATAGGAGAACTCTGGGGGAGCATTTCAATACAGCACTAAGGTATTCGAACGATGGAAAATCACCAAATAACATCTGTTTCCCCTGAAATACATTTTTAAATATAGCAGCAACCCCTCCACCTCTTTTTCCAGATCTACATGCATCAAAAAAGTTATAGTCAGGAGGAGCTGTCTCTATCAGAACGGTTGCACTGTTATTTTGTTCCAGCCATGTTTCAGTTAAAAACATAAAATCCAGTTTGGAAGTGTTAATAAAATCATTAACTAAAAATGATTTGTTATTAAGAGACCTCACATTAAGTAGAGCCATCCTGATGGTGCTGTTTGAAGGCTTTAAGGTTGTTTTTGGTTTGGAGGCAATAGATATGAGATTTGTGAGGTTAGCAGTGTTTCTAAGTTTCCCTTTGTTTACACTCTTAGTGGTTATAGCATGAATGCGAAAGTTGCCCTGCTTTGACGAAGGCAACGTAGGCAACCAATACAAAGAAAGAAAGTTGTACTTATTCCCTCACCCAATGAAAATCGATAAGATAATCGATAAGGAATCGGATCGATAAGCAATATCGATAATGGAATCGGAATCGTTAAATTCTTATCAATTCCCATCCCTAATGACCAGTAAGTCCATGTGTGGGCAATCTTTCCCTGGGATTAGGAGGAGCTCGGTTTTGTTTAGGTTCAAGCCTCAGGGCCCAGTTTTTCAAAAGTAATCCAGTGGGATTTCGGTTAACGGATTGGATCAAATCTTGAAAATGGGTTGCTCAAAACTAAAGATGGATTCAGAAAGAAGATCAGATCACGTAATCCCTCACTAGGTAGGACCATTCGTGGCTGTTCTGGGTCTACATCAGGCTCAGGTCCATCATGAGCGTCACTGGCATCGCAAGGGACATGACGCCTGGTGGCGATGTTATGCAGAACAATACAGGCCAGAATTATGTTGCATGCCACCTTAGGTTCTACTCGCAGGTAGTTAAGACAGGCAAACCTTCTCTTCAGCACTCCATTTAAGCGCTCAATGGCACATCTTGTTTTGCAATGTGCAAATGTTGAAGCGTGCTTGCTTCATGTGGTATTTGCAACCGGAAAAGGGGTCATTAGCCATGGTAGAAGTGGGTAAGCGCTGTCTCCCAATATAATTCCATTTGGCCGGTTTGTTTGGAGCTCTCTGTATAGTGCACTCTGTCTTAGAATGCGTGCATCATGGACAGACCCTGGCCATTTCACAACACAGTTGGTGATGATGAGGTCGGCGTTGCCCACAAGTTTGTACGTTGATGCTGTTACCTCCCCTTCCGATTTACATACTCCCACTCCCTCTCACGAGGTGCTTGGAATATGCACATTGTGTACAATCGATAACCTCCAATCGTTGTTAGGCAATGTTCCCCATGTGAAAAAACTTGCTGCATAGTCTGAGCAATCTGGTCATCCTTGGGAAAGGAAACAAATTGATTTGATCAGACTGGCCAGTGCCATGGACACAACCTTCACCACATTACTCACAGTGGATTTGTCCACTCCCATATAGTCTCCAATTACTTGGTAGAAAGTACCACATGCGTAAAAGCCCAGTGCAATTAAGCACTGTTCCTCCACGGACAAATCATGATTCCTTCGGGTTTTGTGTTGGAGTGTTGGTCTAATCAGGTCTGAAATGTACTTGATGTCATCTCTCCCAAAGCGAAAACGTGCATACAGTTCATCTGAAGTGTATTGCTCAAGTGGTTTGGCACGCTCAGCGTACACCCCTAGCAGGGTGCCTTCTTCCTATGGTACCGATGAACAATACCCGCCATCTGGATGCCTCTGTTAGGTTAAGAGAAATGTGTGCGAAACATGATGTGTTTAAGTGGTCAAACCAATTAACCAGCAACAAGCTAATTACTAGAAGCCTAATTGATCACAGGCCAAAGCAATAATGCCCAAGGCGTTAAGAGAAATGTGTGCGAAATCATGGAGACCAAGGAGAAATCATGGAAGTACGCACTACTGGGGCTGAATCTGGCCAATGTGCAGAAACGTACCGCACTACTGGAGGGTGTTCGGGCCAATTTTGCCACAATAGTAGGTGGTTTCAGCTCGGCAAAGGGTGGGGAGGTCACCAAGAAAGGGAAAGACACCATTTGGGAAGACATTACCAACCGAATCAATGCCTTGGGGTCTGGCCAAAAGAGGACCTTAAAACAAGTAACACTGCGCTGGAAAAACCTGCGGGCCAAGGCAACCAAGGACCTCAGTGAGGCAAAAAACCCTCGCACTGGTAACAAGCCATATAAAAAGGGTGAATACACTGATATGGTCCTCGATATCGTCGGAGGCGAAAAGTCAGAGGCTCTGCACGGTATAGAAGGTGTAGAAGGAAATGGAGAGGCCACAATGACAGAGGCTGGAGAATGTGAGCCGAACCCTCCTGCAGAGGAATTTGTCCTGGACCTTACTCCTGCGATTGAGGAGGACGATGGATCCCCCCTGACCATGGAGCCAGTTGTTTCTAGAGTTGCTAAAACAAAGCGTAAACGTTCCTCGGGCCAGGATGGTGACGCCTATGAGGTGCTTCTGCGAAAGGAAACTGAAAGAGCAGAAATTCAGATTCAACTGGCAAAAGAGAAACTCCTGCTAACCCAACTGCAGCAGACAAAAGTGAAAATGGAGATACAACTCCTAAAGGCAGAGGTGGAAAGAGCTGGGCTTTGTCCTGTAAATGATCCTTACATTTTCTGAATATTGGACAGTGCTATTTTTTGTTCTCGTGGAGGAACAGTGCTTAATTGCGCTCGCGCTTTTCCACATGTGGGACATTCTACCAAGTCAGGAGACTATATGGGAGTGGACAAATCCACTGTGAGTAATCAGGTGAAGGTTGTGTCCATGGCACTGGGCAGTCTGATCAATCAATTTGTTTCCATTGGACAGTGCTAAAATTTGTTTATTACCAAAACTAAATAAGGAATGTAAATGTTTCAGTTCATTATCATTTTTCTGTTTCTTAAAATTAAAACAAACAATGGCTATTTGTGGCCACCTGTATTTTTCGGTGTACTTGTTGTTCTTTGCTAAGCCTGTAGGCTGCACTGTTGGTTCCATTCTAAAATTCGGTAATCGAGATTTGGTAATTCTGAAATTTGGGATTTGGATCACTTTGATCCTATCCAAAGTTTCTTTGAAAAACTGGCATAAAAGTAATCTGGATCAAGTGATCCTGGATAGCAAAACATGGGATTTCCAAATCCGGATCAGTTTGATCCAGGTTAAATTTTTTGAACAACTGGGCCCAGGTGATGGGCAGTTGTCGAGGATGCTGACATCCGCCAGACATTCCGATATGCGTGTTGCAATCAGGGCTTTATCCGATGAGGGGAAAGAGAGGAATAGCTGACTGTTGTCAGCATAGCAGCGATAAGAAAAGCCATGTGACGCAATTACAGAGCCCAGAGATCTGGTATAGAGGGAGAACACAAGAGGCCCCAGTACAGAGCCTTGGGGGACCCCAGTTTCAAGCATGCAAGGTTTGGACAAGGTCACTTTATAGGTGCGGTTCATCAGGTAGGATGTGAACCAGGGAAGAGCAGATTCAGCGATGCTAAGTTCAGCAAGAGTGGCAAGGAGGATCTAGTGGTTCACCGTGTCAAATGCTGCGGACAGGTCGAGGAGAATGAGAACCAATGAGAGGGACGAGGCTCTGGCAGCACGGAGGGAATCAGTAGCCACGAGGAGAGCCGTCTCAGTAGAGTGTGCCTTCTTCAAGCCTGACTGGTGAGGGTCAAGCAGGTTGTTAGATGAGAGATAGGAGAACAGTTGGTTAGCAATGGCACGTTCCAGTGTTTTAGGGAAGAATGAAAGAAGAGATACCGGTCTGTAGTTCTGGATGTCGGTAGAATTAAGAGTTGGTTTTTTGAGGAGAGGCTTTATTCTAGCAGTCTTGAAGGATGCTGGAACAATGTCTGAAGTGAGGGAGGAGTTGATAAGGGAGGTGAGAAATGGCAGGATGTCGCTTGAGACATCCTGGAGGAGAGAGGAGGGGATAGCATAAGGGGCCAGGTGGTGGCATGGTTAGATGTTATTATTCCGTTGACCTCGTCAGAGGTGAGAGGGCTAAATTGGGTAAAGACGGAGGAGGAGGGGATTGGTGGAGGGAGGATGGAGGCAGGGATGAAAGAGGAGCTGATGTCCTTCACTTTCTGGGTAAAGTAGGTAACAAAGTCATCAGCAGTGAGGCAGGAAGGAGGTGGGGGTGAGGGAGGGTTGAGGAGGGTCGAAAACAAAGGAAAATAGTTTCCTGGGGTTTGAGGCGGAGGAGTTGATTTTGGTCCGGTAGAAGGCAGATTTGGGGCAGCAGGAGTAGTAGAGTTCTCTGGAGTGATCCAAGTCTCTGTCAGGGCCAGGAAGTGAAGGGTCATGAGGGACGCGTAGGCTGAAATCGAGTCCGCCTTCTTGACCGCCGATTGGCAGTTCCAGAGTCCTCCCATCACCTCAAGGTCAGTGTTAGCAAGGGTAGGTGGATGGCACAGGTTAGACGGGTTACTGCCCCGAGCAGAGGAGCTATGGTAACACCGTCTACGGGTGGAAATCCTGACAATGACGGACTTACGACACATAGCTACAATAGGGCAGGTGAACTCCCCGGGCTTTCTCGAGGGACTCCCACAGAGAGACTCCCTTGGTCTTTGTGTCTGTAGTGAAAGTTTTTTGTCTAGGAAGTTATCTAGAAGTGTCTGAATGTGACATGACAACGACACACATGATAACGACACCGCTCTCTTTCCATCTATAGCATCTGTTTATAGTGTCTAGTTTGTTTGGTCTATGTAGGTAAGCTGTGATTTTGATGTGGTCTGATAGTGGTGTTAAGGAGCTGACTGTGAAAGCTCTGAGAGACCCAGGGCTAAGGTCTGTGATAAAATAATCTACGGTACTACTGCCGAGATATGAGCTATAGGTGTGTCTGCAGTATCGTATCTTCATATCCGTATCCTCTCTCTCCCCCTCTCCTCTGCCCCTCTCTCCCTCTCTCTCTCTCTCTCTCTCTCTCTCTCTCTCTCTCTCTCTCTCTCTCTCTCTCTCTCTCTCTCTCTCTCTCTCTCTCTCTCTCTCTCTCTCTCTCGTTGTTTTTTCACTGCCAATCTCTCTCTGAGTGGGGGAGCATTCCTCTGGCCTCCAATGTTCTTTATGGAACCGTTAAGGTGACTGCATGCCTTTGATGGAGTGTCAGTGATCGGCTTAACAGCATGGCGTCTGATTGGAGGTTGGTTTATCAGTGGGCCGGGAGGGCGGCAACACCGCATGGTGTCGAGTGACAGGCTCTAGGCTTAAAGAAGTGTGTTTGTATGCGCCTGTCAAGCTAGGCATATGTCATCCTGAGACACACATGGACGATGTCCTTTTCGACAACGTTGACTATTCTTTATGACTCTATGCTCCCTCTTCACCTTCTACCTGGGCTCTCAGCTCACAGGGCTGGCTTTAAATGTGTTGGTTGTACAGGGACAGATATGAGATTATTGGTGTAGATTTGTATGCAGTAATGTTACTTAATACCATACCAGTCTTGGTTAGGAGTCAGCTGCAGGCCTGAAACAGCCTATTGTCTTTAACCTCCCTGGTACATCATGTATGACTGAACTCTGAGAGCGCTGTTGCTAAGACTGAATCGGCTGGGATTTGACAGCACAAGAGAAAACTGCATATCACAAATATGATTGTCTTTCAAGCTAGGGAGGTAAGGTGGAGAAATCAGCCAGAATAAGCTAGAGACTGAAAGTATTCAACGTTAAACACACCCCGCCGATCCCTCCAAAGCAATTCCCCCAAAGACTCTTTTGCTACCTTTAACAGTAGACCTGCCTGGTAGAAGACTGGTGGAAGACTCCAGTCTTCCACCATCATGGATGCACGGGCATCCATGATGACATCCAATCATTTCAGTCAGGCTGCATGAAATGATTGCAAAGAAAAAGTAGAGGTGAAAATGAAAACTCACACACATTTTAGAATTGATTGCTACTGTGTGAGTATTTTGGTAAGATCGGTAAATACCTCACCGTAAAAACAGGCTTTGCAAGATGGTGGTTTGAGTGTGTTGGTTTAATGTTCTCTTTGTATCATTAAAGACACTTTCTAGTGTGCACTCGTGGAATAGAGGGGCCTCAATCTGGTTCTCTTGGTGGTTACAGTACACTCTTTGTACTTTATCTCTCTTCTAGAAGGGGACTGTGAGAGAGACCACGAGTGAGGGAACCCCTAGACTAGAAATTGGTCATGGAGGGGCGGTGTGATCCAGGCCAACTGGCTGCCGCTTCCTGTGGGAACAGAGAGTGGAACGTTGTTAAAGATATGAAGTCCCAGACATATTCTGACAGCAGCTGACTGACAGATCTTACTTACTATGTCATTGATAGTAAAGATATATGATTTACTACTTACTAGTTATTTATCAAACCCAATTTTAGAAAATCTTCATCATTTTACTAGAAGTTATCGTTAGCTGTCGTTAGCTAACAGTAAGTAATAAGTAAGTCTACTTGAAATGATCTATTACTATTTCAGTAGTAATTTGACATCCTCTTACTATACATGGCAAGCCATGTAATCATTGACTCATCTCACACTATTCCTGAAAACTGACAGAAGACAAAAGAGCAGAGCATATGCTGCTTTTTTAAATGTATTTTTATTTCCCCTCAAGAAATGTGGCCTCAAAACATATTTGGTTACCTGTGCCACCTGGATTATTATAGTTGGTATAATTGGCGCAACAACAACAAACTTGTCTGTGGTCCCCAACACCCTTCAGCCTGCTCCAGAGAGACAAACACACACACACACACACACACACACACACACACACACACACACACACACACACACACACACACACACACACACACACACACACACACACACACACACACACACACACACACACACACTTGAAGAGAGGGATAGAGGCTATGAGGGATAGGAAACAGATGAAGGAGGGAGAGCGAGACAGGTAGAGGGAAGAAATGTCAAACAAGGAAAGGCAGTGAAGGGATTGAAAAGGATGACATTAGTGGCAGGGAGACAAACAGAGGACAGGACATATGAATTCACAGAACTGTTTCTCACGTTACAGTCAACATCTGTTAGCGTACTGCCACCATTGCTAATGGGAGGGCTGATCACTAGGAAGGAACTTTTTCTCCTGTCCATAAAAACTGGATATATACATAAAGATCAATATCTGACTCATGACCATTGTCTCCACAGAGG
This sequence comes from Melanogrammus aeglefinus, assembly GCA_900291075.1. NCBI lineage: Eukaryota > Metazoa > Chordata > Actinopteri > Gadiformes > Gadidae > Melanogrammus > Melanogrammus aeglefinus. The sequence continues at coordinate 62,418 of OLKM01001911.1, forward strand.
CTGAAGGCTGCACTTTCGCACCACCCAGGGGCCATCGCCAATGGCAACATGAACTCCATGGGTCATATGATGGAGATGATGTCGTCACGTCAGGAGCAAGGGGTCAACCACCCCATGCACTTGCACCCCCACCAGCACATGCAGGCGCCTCCCCATGCCTACCAACAACATGGCCACCACCACCACAGCCATGCCCACGGGCAGGGCGTACACCATCAGCCCCAGGGTCACAACCCCCATCACAGCTCCCACAACCACCACCTCCATCCCGGCCCCCCGCACCAGACCTCACCGCATGGTGCCATGCACTCCTCACAGGTAAGGCTCCTCCCCCCTTGATTGGTAGGGTCCCACCAGCGCTCACCACCATACCTCACGTCACTCACACTAGTGGGCAGGCAGGAGGCCGTCTCCGATGCAGAGTAGTCCCTTCTACACATCTCGGAGAGACGAGAAGAGGGTACCAAGACTTTTGAGAAGTTCAAAAATATTAGATTTTTTTAAGATTTTCCTGTTAATACATTTTCTATATTTAGATTTATAGTGTATATAAACTGTTGATATAATATATGTTTATGGCATTAACAAAGTCTAACAATAATATTTAAGCCTCCTTATGACTATTAAGGAGCAGTAAAGCCCTTGTTGTCTCCCTCTGTCCACTTCTGTGCAGCCGACCACTTTCCTGGCGGCTGGCTGAAAGGTCAGCTCTCCCTTTGAGGTCTGTGGCCACGGGTCATAACCATAGGTAGGCTGTAAAGTCTCCAATATAAGGACTCTCCTGTGGAAAATATGTCCCCACCACACCCTGAGCTCCACACACTAGGCCCCCACTATAAGGCCGCACCACATCAGTCTTCAATGAAATTGACTGTGGGGATGAAGGACCCTGGATCTTTATGAGACTGTATTCTAGAAAATGGGCATTTAAATGAATTTATTGAATATTATGGATCTGCGTGGAGGTCTATTATGGAGCTTTGTGATTGTTTAGTTTTTTTGTTTAAGAAAATAATAAAAGATAATAATAATAATAAAAAAAGGGAAAAAGGTGTAATACGTATGTCGTGGAGATTGAAAAGGACCAGAGTTTCAGATACAAGCAAACCCTTATGCCTGAAACTTGCCTGATGCCTAAGCTGTGGCATATGCAAAGTCAAAATTGAAGAGTAGTATCAGCAATAGGAAACACAAATTGGTTTGTGGTCAGTGTACTTGTTTAGCATTGCAGCAACACTGTCATAAAAGGCTTTCAGCTACAGCCTCTAGCCCCCCAACAGACCTGAACATGGTCTTGGCAAAGTCAGGTGTTCGCACCTTTTTGGTCATTACCCCTTGATGGGATCCATGGAAAATGTGATATTTTTTATGTATGCAGTAAGCTAGCGAGTTGTTCTCGCTCTGAAAGTGCCCGATAGAAAACTGTGTTTTGGCATTCGTCGTTGAACCACTTATCGTTAATGTTCTTTTTGTTCTTAGTTTGACAGTTTGATACCTTTATGTTTGATTTTAAGGCTGAGATGTCAAATATGTTGTTAAGGCTTTCTACTGCCATGTTGAGCCCTTCTTTGCTGCAGTGAAAGTTTTTGTCGAGGAAGTTATCTTGAAGTGTCTGAATGTGTTTTTGCTTTATGGTGTTCTGATGTGTTTCGACACTGCTCTCCTTCCACCTATAGAATCTGTTTATAGTGTATAGTTTGTTTGGTCTATGTAGGTAAGCTGTGCTTTTGCTGTGGTCTGATAGTGGTGTTAAGGGGCTGACTGTGAAAGCTCTGAGAGAAGGCTAAGGTCTGTGATGAAATAATCTACAGTACTACTGCCGAGATATGAGCTGTAGGTGTATCTTCCATATTATATCTTCATATCCGTATCTTCTCTCTCTCGCTCGCGCTCTCTCTCTCTCGCTCTTTCGACAAAACGAATTATGATGAATTCAAAAATACATAACCCAATTGCTTCAACATTGACAATAGGTTAAAGGATTTTATGGATCTCCTGTCAATTAAAGAGGAACAGAAGGACCAGTTAATGTATACATAGTGGTTTATTAGACAGCGTGAAGGTCACCCAGGGACCTCTCTCTGTCTCTAGATGTCCCCTGCCGCCCAGCAGATGCAGCCCACCCAGACCATGCAGTCCCCGGCCTCCAGCGGCGGGCGGCGCCGGCGGGTGGTGGACGAGGACCCAGACGAACGCAGGCGGAAGTTCCTGGAGCGGAATCGGGCGGCGGCCACCAGGTGCCGGCAGAAGAGGAAAGTGTGGGTGATATCGCTGGAGAAGAAGGCAGAGGAGCTGACGCAGACCAACATGCAGCTCCAGGTAAAGACACCAATATTCTCACTCTAGGATATCAACTTGAACATGACGGGCAAATACAGACACATTCTGAAAGAATAAGAATATTTCAGTTTAGCGTTTTCTTACTCAGGAAACTTAAAGGGATTTACTATGAGCACACACAAGTACACACAGGGCCTGTTGATCAATGCTGTGATGTCTGACCAGAGATCACCTTGCATGTGTAGAATGAAGTCACCATGCTAAAGAGTGAGGTGACACAACTCAAGCAGCTTCTCCTCACCCACAAAGACTGTCCCATCACCAGCCTGCAGAAGGACTCCCAAGGCTATCTCAGTAAGGAGCTTGCTTCTCCCTTCCTCTCCCTCTCCTTCTTCATCTCTCTCTTACACTCACTCCCTTTATCTCTCTCTCTTTCTTTTTTCATTAATCTCAATCTTGCCCCTTCATTCTTTCTCTGGCACGCGCGCACACACACACACACACACACACACACACACACACACACACACACACACACACACACACACACACACACACACACACACACACACACACACACACACACACACACACACACACACACACACACACACACACACACAGACACACACTCTTACAGTGAAAGTACAACTCCCCTCCCTCAATAAATTCATATAGGTCTACGTAGAGTTAAGAAATAATTTCTAACAATCTAGGGTAATCTCTGCTTCCCGGGACACATCCAGGGCCTCGCACAGCGGTGTGGAGCCCCAACCCTCCCTGGAACGTGGGTCTGTAAGAAAGATGACCATCAGGTCTTCATTGATGGTCTAGTCTGTGTACCGATGTCACCTCCAATGTGTCCAGGCCGATTCAGAAATGTTTATGGAGTTGAATGAGTCACATTACCATTTTTCTGTGCGATCCATCAAAGGTCTCTTATATAGCGCCAGCCAGAGGATTTATAGAAGAAAGTCGAGTGCGTAATTTGCACAGGGTGGTATGAATCAAACAAATGTCCTGCTATAAAGCAGTGCCATTGCCAGGCACATCATTTATGGGCTTGGATTGTTTTGATACTCATCTATTTGAAATATAATGGAATATAATGCACATGCAGGGACAATAACAACACTACACTAATCCAAGTCTCTTACTCTCACACAAGCAGTTGGGCACACACACTGCACACAGCAAAAAATGCATCTCTCTCTCTCCACCCCCCTCCCACTCCCCTGATCTCATGGTTTATGTTCTCAGGTCCGGAGAGCAGTCCTGCCAGCAGCCCGGCCCCAGTGTGTTCCCAGCAGCAGGTTATCCAGCACAACACCATCACCACCTCCACCACGACAGTTGGGGGCAGCGGTGTACACGGGGAGGCTAACCACCGCAGAGACATTCACCCCATCCACTAGAGGCCAGAGAGACTAGCAGAAGCCTATACCCCCAACCCAGATCTGCAAGGCCTCTCAGTACAGTTGCACAGTGCCTCATCCTCCATCAGCAACACTTCCTCAAGCCTGCAAGGAACTCATTTATACAGTAGCTATATATTTTTATAGAGCCCTCCCTATTAACAAACCGTCCCTTTTTATTTTCCTTTCCATGTATTTGTTGTGTGTGGCCGTCCTTTTCCATATTGTATTTGTACAAGTGTAAAGGGGTTGTCCCGGTTAAAACCATGCATCATTAATGTGACCGTGTGTGTGTGTGTGTGTGTGTGTGTGTGTGTGTGTGTGTGTGTGTGTGTGTGTGTGTGTGTGTGTGTGTGTGTGTGTGTGTGTGTGTGTGTGTGTGTGTGTGTGTGTGTGTGTGTGTTGTACACATACTCTGGTACAAGCTGTGAGGTTGTAGTCATTGGACTATATGACATCAGGGAAGTTAGCCTGGGAGAGTATTTCTCGGTCACCTGCCCCCTTCCCTCTTTTTCTCACTTTTTTTGTTTTTTACAACTGATGTGAACAATAAGCCAGTTACGGAGGTGGAGAGATGGGTCAGAACATGTGTGTGCGTGTGTGTGTGTGTGTGTGTGTGTGTGTGTGTGTGTGTGTGTGTGTGTGTGTGTGTGTGTGTGTGTGTGTGTGTGTGTGTGTGTGTGTGTGTGTGTGTGTGTGTGTGTGTGTGTGTGTGTGTGTGTGAGAAACAGTATATAGACTGTGTTTGACGCGTCTCTCATAACGTGGTCAGTGTGTGATCGTACACGTGATGTTCCTGCCTTTTTAGGAGAAGAAATTTTACTCAAACTGTTGCCATGTTTCTAAGACTCGTTATATGCAAGCCCGTATTACGATCCTCCCCTTTTCTAGAGACACACACACACATATATATATATATATATATATATATATATATACCGTATATATATATATATATATATATATATATATATATATATATATATATATATATATATATTATATATATATATATATATACATATATATATCAATAATATCTATATATATTTACCCCATGGTGGTGTTGAGTGTTAAAACACAGCAGTTTGAAAAACAGTATATAGTCACAAGAGCAGAGCAATTCGTCCCAGTATTGATATGTGATATCGTATGTGATGATAATGATTATGAGTGAGTGTTTGAGTGCTTATGTGTGTAGGTGTGTGTGTGCGAGTGTGTGCCCCTTAAGACTAGTGTGGTCTGCCCAATCAGGGCTAAGAGGACCCACACAGTCAGCTAGAACATAACTTTGATACCAGTTGGAAGCTCAGGGGTTAGGACAGCCCCCCCCCCCCCCCCCCCTCCTAAGGACCAAGAGAAGGTTTAATGGACAAATCCTGTTTCCCTCAGTAAAGGATCACATTTATTTGCCTTCACTTGCAGATGAAAAGAAAATGCATTTAAAAGTTCCAGTGTGTAACCTTCCAGTGTGCTTGTACTCTCTTGTCTACATAATAGGCGTTGGTTGGGATGGAAGACGAAATTAATGATTGTAAACAGTGTGAGTGTGATTAGATGCGTTAGATGAGCTCTGTTGTTCCTTACATAACTGCCCGTATTTTACTGTCTTTGAAGAGGTGCACTTCCTAGCTATACTTTCCAAAATGTCACAAGTTGCCTAAAATCTTTTTTAGAAATGATTTGTTTGCTTGCTAAAGGCAAGAAAATATATTTTTCCTTTAAGATTACCTCACTTATGTCTCAAATTCATTAGATATTTATTTTCACAATGTCTTGTGATCAACAATGTGTAGCAATTGTTGACCTTGTCAGGGAAGTTCACTGCATTTGAATTAAAGTTAGGAAAGAAAAGTAGACACCTATTTCACATTGAATTCTTTATTTATATAGTCCTCCCATTTCATCATGTTGGTTATAGTAGTGTAGTTCTAATATCCCCTTGCCTTTGGGCCATGAGATGGCGAACCAGCCTGCTGGGCAGCAGGTGTTGTCCAGCAGGAGCTTAGGGGTGCAGAAATGCTCTTGCCGATTTCAACAAGATCAGAGAGCTGTCTATGCACTTTGCCTTCTGCCAAGCCAGAGGTTAGAATAGCCATACAGTCTGAGTAGTTTGCATGTGATCTCCTCCCCCCATCCCCAGCCAGGATTTCACGCACCCATGACATGTGTGTGGCATGGACGATAGGTACAAGGATGTCAAGTCTAGGCAGTGTTACCTAATTCGGAGCCTTTCACTTCAGAGTTAGATCAGCCTGCCCTTCAACTTTAAACTCAGCATCCATCAGTCAAGACGGGCCAGCCGCTCGCCTGACACCCCCCCCCCCATCTCTGCCGTCCAGTATAAAGGAAAGCTTTTATGTGAACTGGACTCTAGTAAAGTATGTATATTAACCGGTGAACTCAAATATATTCTCTTTTAAATGTAACATAGCTTTTTTGTAGCAATCTTATTATACACAAAAAAAAGCTTGCCTTACCTTAAGTTTAACTTAAATCCTATGACAGCATTCCAAACTAACCTCTTGCATGGGAAATTGTGGCAATGAACTCTGAGATACCTAAAAACTGGAAACATAGGAAGACCATTTTGAGATTCAGACTATTCGTTTTTGATGTAGTTCCATCGATGGCTTTGGACCAAGGTTTGTGTGTAAATGATGAAAGGGAGATATGGGGAGAAGAGTTAAGTATGAAGAGTGTAAGTGTGAATGTTATTACATGTGTCATGCAAGAACAATTCCTAGTGTCATACAAATGTATCATTTTTTTAAATCTAAACCCTATACATATTGTATAGAATGTGACTCATTTATTTTATCTTGTACATGTATGGTAACCTTTCTTTTTTACGAAAATTGAGAAAATGCGTGCTACGTGTTTTGTAAATAATGTTTGCATAGCACTTGTTATATACGTTGAGAAGTTCATTTCAGCGCCTAAATATATTGTGTGATGAGTTTATAAATCCTTTCTTGCCTATATAACTTTGTACAGTACATTTCCTCTTGTTTTTTTAATTGTACAGATGCTATGCGTCTTAGTAGCTACATTATGATATGGAAATAAAGCACTTGTTCTGGAACAGACATCTCCTTCAATAGAAGAGGATGGCAGGGCAAACCACACCTTTTCTTTTCAATAGAGCAACTACATGTGTGATATACAGTTTAAAAAGCACAGGTTTTGCTCCAGGTTACATGGATATTTTTGCTGAAATGTACAAACAATTACCAGTTATTCAATTTACAGAATCAATTCAACCTGTATGGCACTATTTTTTTTATGTAGTCATCATTTTTGCTGAACATAAAATACATGCAATTTTAATGTATAAATCCCATACACCCAAAACTGGTCTAAATGCACTGTGGATGGATAATAACTTATGAAACAAAGAAAATTGCTGACCTAGAGTCCAGAAATGTACAAACTAAAGAACATTAATTATCAGTGCAACATTGTGGAGCAATTATAATATTCTTAATAAATGGGAAAAGCGTTCAAAAATAAGATCAATCAACGTGTAAAATTAAATGTAGTTGGGGCTGTACGGAGTGGAGGCCTTTCAGCATTTCTGAGGCCTTTCAACAGCCTCAGTGCCAACCCTTGGTGGACAAAAACCTGTCAATCATATCAAAGGATCTTTCTGGTTGGTCATAAGGCAGAATGTGTCCTCCCCCACGAATGATCACCTGCGTGGAAAAATAAAAATTTTTAACTGGCCGATTCAGAAATGTAATTAGCACAAATAACCACCAAAATAATTAAAACTATAATTCTAGTCCCATGAGTTCTAATCACGGCCTCTTATGCTCACCTGGTAAAACTCCCCCACTTGTCTCACATAGCCGGCCACCTCCCGGTCCCCAGGCTGGAGCTTCCAGTGGAACCGAGGGGCCGTCCTGTACTCTGCGGCCCCCGTCCAGTTGACCGTCGGCAGAAAGCGTTGAGTCAGCGGGGCGGCGACAATCACATCCAGCTGACCGTTGTACATCAACACCTGGTAGGAAAACAGTTTGGAATGGAGGTCAAATACAGCAGTGGTCTCAATGAAATTGATAAGAAAGGTAATCTGTCAATCTATATTCTCATTTAAATCGTATTTCAATCGTTTGTGGCGATCCCTTGACCCACTTGGGCACTGATGAGAACCACCCCCCAACCTACAGTTTGAAAACAGTCTGTTCTTAATGACTCCCTAATGGGAGAATAATGAACAGGAGCCCCAACCCTGTAGTTGTCCATCAGCTCTCCCAGCCAGGGTTTGATGCTCTTCATGACGTCTTGCAGCAGGTGCCTCTCCACCTCAGAGCCATCATGGAAGCTCAGGTTCCCCACGTGGATGGAGAGCCGAACCTTTGGCAGCGTAACAAACTGGGAGAAGTATTCCTGGTCCTCGGGCTCCTGCAGCAGCAACACAATCATCAGAGAGGATACACTTATTAAGAGTGCTGACCCCATGAAAATAAGAACATAGATTGAACACTTGTACCTGACACAACATGTAGTTGAAGTAGTTTTCACAGCCAGTTACATTCTGGAAATAGGAGGGGTAGGGCTCCAGGTCACCATTCAGCAAGCTGTCAAACACCTAATGTGGTCATAGAAATAATTTTGGATCAACAAAATTACAATTTTGACTACGAAAAATGAACCAATGATCCCAGACATATGGTACTACCTTGAAAGCCTCCAGCCACTTCTGCTGCTGGATGAGCTGAGTGCCTCTGGAGGTCTGCTCCTCCACGTACTGCTTCTGGAGCTCATCCACCAGCCCTGTCTGGTAGAGGAACTCCGCATAGCCGCCCAACATCTGGGAGGACACATAAAGAGAGGAGCAAACCCCAATCCATTTAAGAAACGTATTTATTCAGTTCTTTATAAAATACACAAATCATACTCTTACAAAGTGTTGTGCCTGAACGCGTCATTGAACGATAGTTCATGAACTCGTCAAATTTTCGGCGAATGTGAACTAAACGTACTGTATTACTGCCTGACGAACGTCACGGTGAACTCGTTCATTCTGGTGTCTGTGAATGGCACGCTCACTCGGTTTATCTTCGTTCAATAGGGGGATTATTTGTTAATCAACATGGCGGATGCGCACGCAGAATGATTGGCAAAAGAAAATTAGTTTGACCGGTTGCCATGGTTATCTCTGTGTGGTTAATTTGCGGTTGCGGTGTTGTCAGTTTACTGTACATTAAACTGTAATCGGAAAACACTGTTATATGCTATAGACCAGTGAACCCAAATTAGCGGCCCGCGGGCCACATCCGTCCCGCGAGAGCCATGTGTCCGGCCCCGCGCGTTCACATGTTATCCAAAAAAAAATTAAATATATATTTATTTTTTTCTATATTTTGCCCTCAGCCCACACCGTCCACTTGACCGTTGACGTTACTGCGTGCATACGTAATGACGTGCTTTGCGCGTTTTCAACTTCACTAGCGTCACACTCCAGAAAGGTAACTAACTAAAATCTCTCTGTCTTCCTATGTCTCTTAGAGAGGAAGGGGGAGACATATAGAGAGGGGAAGAGAGTGGACGTGAACACATTGATTTGGATGGATGGCACCAGATCCAATGCCCTGTTGAAGATACACGCTGTTGCTATTTAAGTTATTATGTTAAGGGCTAGCTGCACTGTATGCCTGTTTGTTTGCTGGACTTTTTGTTTGCCTGACTTTTTGTTTGCCGATGTTCCAGGGGCATTTTAATAAATTAATGTTAGGTTATTGACAAATTTAGTTTCAAGAGAGCATTTCGTTATTGTGTGACTCCTTACAGAGGGTATTTTCAACTACTACTTATAATTATATAGTAATTGTATAAAAGGCTTTGACTTTTTATAGTGCCTGTTGCTTTAAGAGCAGTTAATACTTAAGTTTGTGACAATGTAAGTGCCTGTTACTTTGTTTACTTTATTTATATAAATAAATCAACACAGCTGCAATCATAATACAGAAAAAAATCATCCACAAAATATCTGCTCAGATACTCAGGCAAAATAAACAAACTACACGACTGCGCCTGAGTATCTGATTATGTATTTTGTGTATGACTTTTTTCTGTATTATGATCGCAGCAAGCCTATTTATATAGGCTTGCTATATAACTATATGTGGTTTAGCCTGTAGTTATTTATTTACTATGCTTCATAGAACTAAAGGTGTTTTTATTTTACCGTTGTTCTATAGAAACTGAAAGACATTAGTATTTAGTAGGTAGTAGGAATTTGTACAGTATTTAAATAAACAAGGCTGAGCATACTATAGTCTGAAGCAAGCTACGTCTCCTCCTCCTCCTCATTCCTTGCATTCTCATCGATGCACCATTCCTGGATGCTATTTAAACCTAATTGATCTAGCCCTCCTGCATTACCGCTAAAACAGTAGTTATAATTGAAGCTAAATTTGCACATAAAAATGGCGAATTAGAAAAATAAAACAACAATTCGGCCCTTGGCATGGCATGTTTGACCAAATTTGGCCCTCTGGAAAAACTAATTGGGGGACCCTGCTATAGACCCTATAGTAGGCCTATCTGTGGTATCAAGGCTGGGACGAACTTCAAATTATAAATATGTAGGCTACACTCTGTTGAAAGTATCTATACCATCGCGATCCCCATTGAAACGAATGGCGGTGATTATTCTTCAAAACCAGAGCTTGTAAATTGTGAAAAATGAATTAAAATTGTAATCAGACAAAGCGATTATATGCTATGACGAATCTGTGGTATAAAGGCTGGGACTAATTACAAATTAAAAATATGTACACTTTGTTGAAAGTATAGACCGTCGCGATCCCCATTGAAACGAATGGCGCGGTGATTATTCTTCAAAACGAGAGCTTGTAAATTGTGAAAAATGAATTAAACTGTAATCAGACAAAGCGATTATATACTATAGACCCTAGAGTATCTGTGGTATAAAGGCTGGGACGAATTTCAAATTATAAATATGTACAATGCATAACGTTAGCTCTTTGGCTCGATCAGCGGACTAGAAGTGTACCTCCTAGAATCATTGCTTGTTGGCCGGAAACAGAAAGGGGGGCTGTTTACATTTGGTTGTAGTCTCTTTGCTTGGTTCTCCGTCCCAACAGTAGGGCAAGAACAGTGCGAAAAGACTACAACCAAACGTGAACACCCCCCTCTTCCGTTTCCGGCCAACGAGCAATGAGTCTTCCAACAGAAATCAATGGGATTTACAAATAGCGCTAAATGTGCAGTAAAACACGATATAAAGTGTATTTCGCTACGATACTTGATTCAACCACTCTATTTCATCCTAGACAAACCAGAAAGGGGGCTCAATGTTCAAAATAATAGCTCACAGCAACATATTGAAAAATAGAACTAGTTAATTTTTGGAACTGTGAACTTAGTTCAAAATTTTGAATCATGAACATTGAACTTAACTAGTTCATTTAAAAATTTGTGAACTGAACTTTGAACTAGAACAGAAAGTGAACTTTCCCAACACTGCTCATTCAACATGTAGCTGAGCTTTTATAAATATGGTGAATGATAAGTATTATCAGCCTACCAGCTCCGGATCACAGAGTCCGTCCCCGATGGCCATGCCCTTGAGGTTAATCTTAACCTTGGCAATGGGGTTGTGTTTATGGATGTAGTAACTAATGGCTGGAACATACTTCCCGGCATAAGACTGAGAGGGAAAAGACATTGAGATGGATGTTAAAGCACAAGGGTTTGTTCAGTCCAAACATTGTTTGATTAGTTGTTCAAATGTGGATTGACGTTTTTTTCTTGTTATTCTCTTATATTATTATTGCCTTAAAATTTTAATCTTACCTCTCCAGTAGCATAGAAGTCATTAGCCTGGTACTCGGGAAAGAGCTGAAAGAATTGAGTCAACGCACTGGACCAAAGAACAGAACAGAATCAACGGTTAGCCGTCCAAACATTATGAACTAGTTAGTGCTAGTGTTAACCATCCAAACATAGGAAGTAGTTAGTGCTACCTGTCCAAAGATAAGAACTAGTTGGTGCTAGTGTTGCCCGTCCAAACATAAGAACTAGTTTGTGCTACCTGTCCAAACATAAGAATAATTTAGTGGTACCCGTCCAAACATAAAAACTAGTTAGGTACCTGTCGAATCATAAGAATTAGTTAGTGTTTCCCATCCAAAAAGAACTAGCCAGTGTTACCCATCCAAACACAACAACTAGTTAGTGCTAATGTTACCTGTCCAAACTAAAGAAATAGTTTGTGTTATTGTTATCTTAGCCTGAAGTCCATCCTGATTGTGTGACCTTCTTTGTCAAAACACAGATCAGTCCTGGCTTCTAGCCGCCTCGACAGACAAACTACTTAAGCCAATCAGACCCCAAACCCTTGGCTGTGCAACCCTTGGTTCCAATTAAATCATTAACTACGACATATACGCTCATTGGCTCCCATTCCATCGTTAACTACGACAGTCCCTCATTGGCTCCCATTACATCATTAACTACGACGTAGACCCTCATTGCCATCGTTAATTACAACAATCCCTCATTGGCTCCCAGTACATCTTTAACTACGACTAGTACCTCATTGCCTCAAATTACATCGTTAACTACGACAGTCGTTCATTTGCTCCCATTACCATCGGGACTTCATGATGATCAGAATGGTCTCCAGGCTAGTGATACCTGTCCAATCATATTAAAGAGATAGTGGGTAGTGTCACCTGTCCACACATTTTAAAGAGATAGCACTAGTTTTACCTGTCAAATCATATTAAAGGGGAACTATGCAACCTTAACCTTCCCCCTACAGCTTCGGAGGAGATTTTTTAAAACACTGTCATTGTAACAACTCGTTGACGACCCTTGCCAATCCACTTCTACTCTAGCCCTGTGAATTTGTTTTCAAAGAAGCAGGCGAATGCGTGGAGCCATGTCCGAGGTATATGTCCAGAAAAAGAGAAAATAGACAGTGTTATAGACTTTGAAAGGGTGTATGTGTTACAATAAACCCATCCTTTTTTATAGTTGACGGGGAGATGTTATATCCTAGATTAGAATTGTTTTATCTTTGGTTGTGTTAAGATCAGTGTAAGAGTGTTGGCCAACATAATACTTAACGATATCATGAACCATTTGCGCAGCAATCGTACATTTATGTATCTGCTCAAGTACGTCACTTGTGTACGGAATTACAGGGAAATGGATTCAGAGATCGAGACGGTATGCTGTCGCTAGTCCCCATAGGAGATTTGTCATAGGCAGATACTGCTGTGTCTGGAAGATTAGGGACACATTTATGTTTATGTGTAAATGCTTGCAAATAAACATTGTAAATAAATATTATTGTATATGGTTTTAAAATGTTTCAATTTTTTTAAATAACAGATTTTTGCACCACCTTTCTTTTATTTGTTAAATACACATTTTGGTTAGAAAAATATTTATTTTGGATATTGAAAGAAATGCAAGTGACAGTTCTTCATGGTTTGTTTTTTGCCTTACGGCTATTGTGTAACATCTTCCTGAGGTTTCCCTGGATTTCCTCGTGACACTTGTACCCGCACAAGTTCGGATGTGGGTGGTGGGCGGTGGCTGTACCGAGGCAGGCAGGCCGAGCCGTCTTGGGCCATCAAGCCTCATAACAATGCTGTTTGCCAACGCTTGTAACTAAGAAAAAATACAAAGCAATATTTTAACAAACATGTTTACAGGCGGGGAACTACACCAAAGGTATAACATGGCTAAAGCTATAATGGAGGTTCACGTATCGTAACAGTTCTGTTACCAACGAATATGTGCTAACTAGCGGCTCTCGTGCAGGGTACTGCATGATATGGCCAGTCGGACATATCACATGATATAGGCTATACACTTAGAAAAATTGGAGGCATTTGAATAGCGGTCTAGTGATGTAAATAAACAAGAACCTGGAATCTGGGATTTGTGGCCGGTTCAGACTACACGATTTCAGCCCGATTTTGCCTCGATTCTTTCGTCGGAGACAAATTTGCGAATCGTACACGATTTTGACAGGTCGGTGACGAGACGAGGTCTTGTAATGTGACATGCTTGCGATCTGCGATGTTTTCGTCTGCGACGTTCGAAAGCCCCACGACGAAAAGTTTGGCATGTACGAATTTTTTGGGGAAATCGCATGACGTAGCCATCATGGGAGGGAACCCCACCCCCAGTTGCGTGAGGGAACCCTACGAACAGCTGGAGCTCAGTGTTTACCAACTGACTTCACTGCACTACGCTGAGTACACAGTAACTACTACAAAAATGAATGCGATCAATAGCAAGAAGAAGAATGCTAATGAAGAAAACGAGAGAAAATGTAACAACATAATTGAGACAACTTTGGTTGAAATGCGGCAGCAACGTCCCTGTATTTTCGACGTATCCACAAAGGAGTTCCACGATAGGGTGAAGAGATACAGCCTGGCGAGAAATAGCCGACGCCCTTGACCTACCTGGTAAGTTTGGAGCCAACAGCTGTTGGCTCCATAAACCTAAACCCCCAGCATAATGCCTAGTGCTCGGGATCCATTGTTGACGCTCTGTTGCTAGGCTACATTGTTGCTGCGGGTACTTTGTATCGCTCATGTCACTCGCAACGCAACTACTGTGAGGAGTTGCTGCATTGAGCAGATATAAAAACTACTGGAACCTTTATGACAAAAATGTAAAAAACATTTATGTCAGTTCTAAACCTTTGATTTTCTAAATATCTTGTAAACGTGAATGATACAAAGTAAAGAGCATCGCACCCTCGAATCTTGTAGTGTGGCCAGTCTTCCGACGAGACAACGCCCGATTTCCTGGCTCTGTGATCGTATAGTGTGACAGGTTAAATCGTGGAGGAATGTCTGAGAATCGTGTAGTCTGAACCGGCCATTAGACTGTATCTGGGGGACGACAGCAAAACAACCATGAAAACAAACGTGTTTGGTAGCAAGTACGGCAACACCCCAGCAAGCTAGAAACATACAGGGCTCACATTAAAACGGTCGAGCAAACACATTTTTACAGAGACCATCAGCAACAAGAAAGCCACAATACAAAGAGGACAAAGTTCACCCAAGGGTACTTACAATTTCAACAACAACACGGCCATGGCAAGTCGGCATCCGATTTGTAGTCCTTTTTTTCTTTCAGTTCACGATATTCCTGAGAAGCTCGCCCAACGTTTACTCGTGTCTGGCCTCTCTGTCGGTCACGCCTCGTTTCCACATACGTACATTCTCGTATGCGATCCAACCGTCTCCGACCGAAAGTCCATTCATTCCGATGTGATTCTCCGTAATGTCCGTTTTTCCTCCGAGACTCCTCCCCTCCGTAAAATTTCTGTCCGGTATGTCCGTAATATACGTTCAAAAAATTTAACTTTCGCCGTCGTTTTACGGAGATACCGGATGAAAGTTTTGCTAGCTCGCTTGCTTTTGAGTTTGAAAGACAAATTGTGAGTAGGCCTATTTTCCGATCCTCTATAGGCCTACTTCATCATTTTGATATGAAATGGTTATAATGGTTATAGATCAGTTTAATATATCATATGTTTTACATAAATAACAGTCAGATATCTGTTTGATCATTTGTTTGTATGAGTTTAATATAAAATACAGTCGGATTTGATTGTATATTGATTGTATTATTTGTATAGGCCTAATTTATGGCTATGGATACCCCTAATTATATAATTATATAGTCTACTGCTGTGATTTCCCTCAATAATTTTAGCGCTCATTTTTATTTTTGTTAAATAGACTTTGCGATGACACCAACACGAGTGAGAGTGCTCGCCATCGCTTATCTATATTGGCGCAATCGCCAGAGATGGCAGAGACGCAGGGCATCATGCTGGACAAGGCAGTTTTTGGCTGGTTGGTTTTGTTTTTATCTCGGTAGATGTCGATCCTCATATTCCACAGTACCGGTCTCCGAAAAACGGCCATTATCATGCGTTCCCCCATCTTTTTGGCTGTCCGTAAATAAATTCATGTCCGTACGTAAAGCACTAGCGACCTCTTCCGTAAATTTACGGAAGTACGGATACGAAAAACATACGTATGTGGAAACGAGGCGTTAGTCTCCCTTTTCTCTTCCGTTTCTCCGACATTGGGTTTCTCCATCTCTTTTTAGTCGGCTGATTCATGATGAATGTAACAATCCCTTCACTTGTGTTTATATGAAGCCAGTTTCGTGTTTATGGGTCTGTAGTGCCGTAAAGCAATTTGGTGCTTCGTGAGACCAGAGAATCCCGCGAGAGTGGGTGTCGGGTCGCCGGCAGAAACTTGCATATTCCCTTTTTCTGCCAAGATGCGCTAGGGGGAGTCGAAACAGTCCTAATCGACCCATAAAGTGTTATAGAACCATCACAATAACTCTTAACCTGTTAAATTAAGTTAAATTAATCCAAAAGTTGCATAGCTCCCCTTTAAAGAGATATCACTAGTGTGACCTTTCCAAACATACGTTGGTGCTAGTGTATGGGTCGGCTTAGCTCAGGAGTTGGAGCAGTTGTCTTGTAACCGAAAGGTTGCTAGTTCGCTCCTCCTAGCTGAGTGTTGATGTGTCTCTGAGCAAGACACTTAACCCTTATAACTGCTCCTGACGAGCTGGCTGTTGCCTTGCAAGTGACTCAACCGGTGTGCAATGTGTGTATTAACCGATGTAAGTCGAAAAGCGTCTGCTAAATGCCCTAATTGTAATTGTTACCTGTACAGATCTCTGCCAACATCATCTTGGTTCTGAGCAAACCCTTTGTCGTCATCAGTAAAACTGAACCCTGTTCCAACCTGATGCAAAAGCAATGCATTATCAATAACCTCATATTGTATGCCAAAAGAGAAGGTTGAATACATACCATACAAAATAGTAAATAAAACGCTATGCATGAAATAGACCTATGTAATAAAAGGCTTCTAAAAAGCCATTAGAAGCCACACTTACTGGATTATCAATGTAAACAACTGAGTATCTGGAGGTCCATGGATAATCACGGAAACTCGCTGAGAACAAAGAATAGATTACACTTCTGGAAGAGGAAACAATACATGAAGTGTGAACAGTAACTACACCCCATGCTTACCAGTCATGTTCTTGTTCACCAGGTAGGGTCCATGTTCTACGAAGAGCCCAAACATGGAGGTGCCACCTGGGCCGCCCTGCAGCCACAGCAGCACTGGGGCCGTCTCCGGCCGCTCCTGGGGTACAGATCAGAATTAGGATCCATCACCACCTGGTGGTCACTCTGTATTGTGGGAAAGCCCAATGAACCAAAAGACATTTCAACATTGAACTCTTTAAACAACAGAGGAGTGGCCTCTTGAGACCATCCAGATACTCTCGTTCTCGTTTTACAATGAATATCAATCTCCACAGGAAACCAGAATTTGAACTTGTGAAATCGGGATGGTCTCACAAGGCCAACAAAGCAGTGCCACAATAGCCAATAAAGGAACATTTGGAAAATGCATTCTTTATCTTCAATTTCACATAAGATTGAATCCGTCAAAAAACGAAAAAAATGAATATTAGCCTACAACAAAAATTATCAAATTATATAAAAAAAGAAAAAGTGGAGGTTTTACTTTTTTAAAGTGAAACTCAACGCTGAAGAAAGTGAATTTGGGATAAAATTGTCATGGCATCTGCAAAGAAAGCACAGCAATACATCTGACGGTCACCTTTACAATTGTGTTGACCAACAACAATAGTTCTTGAAACTAAACCTACTACTAATCAGTCATGAAGAAATGGTACATTTAAAACAAATATATATTAATGATCTTGAAGTCTGCCAAATTCATCCTTGATAAAGCAATGCTCATAACATACAATCTATAGTGACTGAAAGAAGAAAGTAGCTGTTTCTTACTAACTTTAACCATACCTAGCAACAAACATCACAGGATGAAAAATACAGCATATGCCATTAATCAATGTGTGGAAGGGTAAGCCATGTGACCCAACACTCCCTACGGAATTAAAACAGTAAGGTGGATTGCATTATTGGATGTCAAGCAGCGATGCTGCGAGACAACCTATTGTTTTCCTACATTTTCTTATTATTATAATGCTGCCATGGGAGTCTATGGCAGCCCATAGAACGCCTTGGTCAAAAGTTGTGAAATTTGGCACACTGATTCCGGACAGTTACATGATCCCATGAAGCAAATTTAGGGTCGCTAGTCCATGTGCTCTAGCACCATCAACAGGTCAAAGTTGGACATGCATTCAAGTTTATAATGTTTATAACTTTCATCCAATATTCACAAACAAGGTATCATTGGAATCCTTGGGCCAAGCAGAGTCATTTTGCCCATGATAGATTTCCTGCCATCTTGCTTTAGGTCAAAAACCTTCAAAATGCATCTCCTATCACAAATTTTGTCCAATCATTTCGAAACTTGGCAACAATATCTTCAGGCTATGCTTGATAAAAAACATCGAAAGATTTTTCAAATTCAAAACCGTTTGGCCGCTACAGCCAATCAAATTCGACCACGAAGTCGCCAAACGGCAATATCTCAGCAGCCCTTTGACATATCATATAGACCCATGACATCATCATGTGGACACTCAATGAATTTGGTGACCATTGACGTCTAGGGGGCGCTATAATTAATGAAGATGTGCTTTAACTCTTCACATGAGTATATTTCAAACATATTTTCAATGTCTAGTGATACTGTCAGAACGCCCCATATAGCTAATGAAATATTTCCCATGGGAACGTCAGAAATTGGCTGCCATGTTGAAAGTGGTCAAAATCAATAGTACGTATCCACAGGCCACAGATTATGTCCAATCATCATGAAACTTGCCATATATATAATCTTCAGACACAGCTGAACAGTTTTTTCTAATTCAAAACCATTTGGCTATGACAGCCAATCAAACTTGACGGCAAAGCCGCCAAACAGGAAGTAAGCGGGTTCTCAGAAACTCCTTTAACATATCATAGCCAAACTTGCTACTTAGACTCATGACATCATCCTGGGGACACCCAAATAATTTGGTGACCTTTGACCTCAGGGGGACTTCAAACAACGATGACTTTATTTACCATTCCACCTACTTACAATATAAACTGCAATTCTGGCAGGTTTTTGTGTGACGATGTGTGTGTGCACGATCCATATGCACGAAAATATTTCATATGCATATGAAATGTGCACGATCCATATGCATTTCCTTATCTCAGCTCACATATCAATTAGATTTTCAAATTACAATTGTATAAATTCTGCGAAAGGCCTTTTTTGTTTTTGTTCAACATTTGATTTTAGACAAATTTTGCATTCACCCTCACTTTTTAGTTTGACAACTATATGGGCCAGTACACAGTATATTTATGATATGTATATGAGCTTATGATGTGTTCAATGGACCTTGGCAGGGAAAAACCAGAAGTACAGGTTGCTGTTGTACGTCTTGTTGACAGTGAGGTACCCAGCATAACTCTTCACGTTGGCACCGGGTAAGGGTCCTACCAGACTCAGTTTCCTGGCTGGAGAAATTATAGATCAGCTGATGCACATTCAAACATACTAGTGGCTTGCATTTCACATTAGCTGACTTAAACTTTCGGGGCGATGTCTACTTCACAGAAGAGACGCGATCACTTTGCATGGTTATTTTTTACTTTTACATCGCCTTCACTTGACTGTCAATGTGTAAATGACGTAGGCCTACCTTCATCGATAGCACCCTTTTCCAAATAAGGGGTGAGAAACAGAGGTTCACCAGGGTCTGCTCCTTCATGGCTCTTGCTGACGCGGAGATTTTTTCGGCAGAAGAAGCCGGAGCAGCCCCGAGAATGACATGACTCCAGGACGGCCCACAGCAAAAGAACACCGAGCGTTTCTCGTAGCATTCTACCAAAAAAAAGTTATGGATATCGAATACAAAGACTTTAATACATGGATCAATGTAGAAGCTACATTTGATTTCAAAACACTTGGACCGAACGCACTCTTCATGCAGCAGTCGTGAGCTGTTCTTCCCTTCACTTTATTGTGCAGGACTCTATGCGTTCAGTCACAACTGTGGATCCAGTCACATGACCAGGAGTGTGGATTCAGTCACATGACCAGGACTGTGGCTTAAGTCACATGACCAACTTTTATGTTCAGTTCCCTTTTTTTTGACAGTTCTGATCCCGTTTACCGAATAATGTATTTTTTGTACAAAGTAGTCATACTGCAACCACGAGTGTCTCGTTGTTTATGTTTGCATAGCTACGAAAAAGCGATGATAAAAAGTAAAGAGTTCTGACTAATGCTGCGTTCGAGTATCCTCGGAGCTCAAACTCCCGCAAATGAGGGACTAAACTGCGTGCTATCCATTTGTGTGGTACGCCCACCCGTAAGAGTCGTAAGGTGTGAATCTCCGAGCTTTCGGCATTTCACGGAGGCACGCCCCCTTTTGGTCGTAGTAGGCCTAAACCTTCCCACTCGTAGTTCTGAGCATAGATAGAACACTAGATACGCCACGCCCCTCTCAGCCGCGGCAAACGGAGCCGCCATCTTGTGTGGGTCTTGAGTAGGTATTCTCAGACTGTCAGACAGCCCCATATATGTTCAGCTATATTTATATCTGAACTGATATGATATGTAGATGTGTATATATATATATATATATATATATATATATATATATATATATATATAATAATATTATATATATATATATATATATATATATATATATATATATATATATATATATATATAGATTAAGATAGATAGATAGATAGATAGATAGATAGATAGATAGATAGATAGATAGATAGATAGATAGATAGATAGATAGATAGATAGATAGATAGATAGATATAGATATAGATATATCTGTACATATATCAGTTCAGATATAAATATGTGTGTGTGTATATATATATATATTATATATATATATATATATATATATATATATATATATATATATATATATATATATATATATATATTATAGTTATTAAATGTATAATTGTAAACATACTTTACCAAACTACATTAGGATTATAAATCAATACAAATTATACATAAAGTGTAAATATAGTGCATCAAATTATAAAAATAGACATGTGTATATATATGTAGATATATGGATTGTATAAATATATAAATTATAAAATATATAGTATTTTAACTTGTATATGTATGGATTGTAAATATAGTGTCATAAAAAAAAGAAAAAATTGGTATATCGATATAATAAAAAGATGTAGTGGACGCGAGCAAAGTTAATTGTCATTTGACGCGATCGCGCTTTTCGCGGGTCAAGGAGAGATGAAAAGGGGCTTCCTTTCGAACATAGGAAAATACAGCGCTGTATAAAAATTAATTCGACTCCACTCTTCCTCTGCACGTTCACACCAAAAGCGAATCTCATAAAAATCGCTGCGAATATTTCTGCATTTCTTCACCGTGCCCACTGCGTCCTGCAAGACGGAGGCGTAACTTTACGTTTACGTTTTCCAGCTAAATGGTTAAGGAAATGAGACGTAAACCTTATTTACTTTTTGAGTCCAGAAGAAACATTTCTGATAGTAGACAAAATCAGTGGCAAGTTAAACGTCATGTGTTACAAAGTGTGTTTTTTGTATAGACATCGTGCCGCTGTCACGTTAAAATTGTACCGGGGGCGAAAATTGTACCGGCCTACGTCATCGTTTGTTTACATCCTGACAACCTGCCCGGCAACAGACGACGCGATGCAGAAAACATGTTTCCAAACGACGAAATAACATAAGATAGCGGATCGCTATCTGTATTATGATAGATAGCGATAACAATTGTTTTTACTTTATATTTGTATTGTATTTAATTGTTTAATCGAAACAATAAAAAAAACGGAGCTGTCACGTTAAAATTGTACTGGGGGCGAAAATTGTACCGGCCTACGTCATCGTTTGTTTACATCCTGGCAACAGACGACGCGATGCAGAAAACATGTTTCCAAACGACGAAATAACATAATACAGATAGCAGATCGCTATCTGTATTATGATAGATAGCGATAACAATTGGTTTTATCTTATATTTGACATGGTATATCTTGTTAGCATACCAGCTCACTGTTAACCTGGTATATCTTTGTTGATATATCAGCCTGGTATATCTGTGTTGAAATACCAGGCTGTTAACCTTTCAGAGTCAAGACGTCCCGCATGAGAAACGTTGTGGTAGTGTCAAACACAACCATGTCTTCCCATCAATGACAAATGCTTTTTATTGTTTCGATTAAACAATTAAATACAATACAAATATAAAGTAAAAACAATTGTTATCGCTATCTATCAGCGATCCGCTATCTGTATTATGTTATTTCGTCGTTTGGAATCATGTTTTCTGCATCGCGTCGTCTGTTGCCGGGCAGGTTGTCAGGATGTAAACAAACGATGACGTAGGCCGGTACAATTTTCGCCCCCGGTACAATTTTAACGTGACAGCGCCCGCAAAACGGGCGATCGCGTCTAATGACAAATGTCATTTGACGCGGGCAAAGCATTTGTCATTTGACGCGATCGCCCGTTTCGCGGGTCAAGGAGAGATGAAAAGGGGCTTCCTTTCGAACATAGGAAAATACAGCGCTGTATAAAAATTAATTCGACTCCACTCTTCCTCTGCACGTTCACACCAAAAGCGAATCTCATAAAAATCGCTGCGAATATTTCTGCATTTCTTCACCGTGCCCACTGCGTCCTGCAAGACGGAGGCGTAACTTTACGTTTACGTTTTCCACAAAGGTTAAGGAAAGGAGGCGTAAAGGTTAGGAGGTTTGACTATTCGTAGAGGCCCCTACTCTGCACAGTACACTTTGGGAAACATTTAACCAGTCCTCTGCTTATAGGCTCTCGTGTTTGAGAAGCTGCGAGGACAAGCAGCGGACCTCCTGATGTCGTCACAGGGGGAGGATCTCCGTGACGCCCGGGTCTTGGTATTCACGAACGTTACGCACTTAATCTGCGCGGTTTAAACGCAAATCACTAATCGCTCCTACTCAGTGTACACTAATGAGAGAGAATGGAGTCGTTACAGTCAGCATCTGGTCATTACACATTGTTATGACGAAAAACTGGTTATGTGCGTAACAACATTTTAACAAGCGATGGAGGGAATACTACATAAATGGACCAATTACATAAGTGGTAAGTCATTTGAAACACGTTGCTAGCATGTAGCTGTTATCACTTGTGATAGAGTTTAGTTACGTTTCTAAAACCAGCAGCGAGTTAATCCATCGAGCTAACGGCTGCTACGACTAAAACACTACCTCGGGTGTTAGCCTGGTCTATCTGCGTTGACATACCATCAAACTGTTAACATGGTATATCTGTGTTAGCATACCAGCTCACTGTTAACCTGGTATATCTTTGTTGATATATCAGCCTGGTATATCTGTGTTGAAATACCAGGCTGTTAACCTTTCAGAGTCAAGACGTCCCGCATGAGAAACGTTGTGGTAGTGTCAAACACAACCATGTCTTCCCATAATGACAAATCGCTTTAAGATGAAATACTACTATATTATATGATCTGATTTCATGCAGGTTGGCAGCCCCGGTGGTTTGTTCTGGATGGAGGGACACTGTCTTACTATGATTCTCAAGAAGACGCTTGGAAAGGATGTAAAGGCAGCATTAAGATTTCAGTGTGTGAAATCCTAGGTTGGTAGCTTGCACTTTCCTGTGTCTTTTTATATGAGACCACACACTTTGTATCACATCAAGTAACAAGACTTACTTTGCATTTAATGTTCATCACTATGGTATAGTCCATTCCACAGACATTACCCGCGTTGATCTCACAATACCTGGAGAGCAGTACTTTTACCTTCGAGCCATCAATGCAGCGGAGAGGCAGAAGTGGTTGGTGGCTCTGGGAACAGCAAAGGCCTGTCTCACAGACAACCGGACAAGGAGAGAGAAAGGTAACCTAAACACTACTACAAGTATGTTTGAGATGTACTGTTGACTTTGTATGCTCATCTTGTTTTCTATACCTTTTCAGAGCTTCAAGAGAACACAGAGGCACTAAAAACCAAGATGTCAGAACTTAGATTGTACTGTGACCTCCTCCTCAAACAAGTGAACAAGATCAAGGACAGCGAGGAGCTTGGAGATTCTGCAGAAGTAAGGTTTTTTGATGAGCTAGAGAAAATAAATAGGCAGACGGTAAAGGGAAAGCTCTGTGGTCTACAGACGCAGCAATAAGACTAGCTCTTGCCATGTATGCCATTATGTTTGCAAACATTGTCTCCTTAAGTGACCCATCACCACTGCCATGAACTTAGCATAATACCATACTAAGGCAACAACTGATTCTCTGCGGTTTTTGGATGTTAGCCTTGTGCATATGTGTACTAATACCAAGATGGTTCCTGTAGGCAGGTCAGGATACTGGAAACATGGTTAAATCCACATGCACCACATTCCTCAAAACCCTTGAGGAGTGCATGCAGATAGCCAACCACACATTCTCGTCAGACATGGTGTCAAAGAGTCCACCTGGCTCTCCCCCAGTAGCTGCCATCAAACCTCAGAAGGTACACTGCTCTGACGCTAATTGCTTTTTCGACAAAGATGTTGTGAAAATTCAATATTTGGATGTTGCTCAACTCTAATGTTAATGGCCGCTCCTCCTTCCAGATCAAACCGCTCAGTCACCTGAAACTAAATCTGGGAGAAAAGTAGGTCACGCATACATGTGCCTCCAATTTTGTTCATTGACTTTAAAATATGCATGCAAGTTGTATTTTTTGTAAGAGTGAACAAAAAAATGGATAGATGTACTTGACTGGGGATGTATTGTATCTGTTCCAGATTGAGAGAGTCAGAGGAAGCACATGAAAACCAGAGCCAGGACTCGGGGCGAGAGGGAGCAGAGGAACCAGAAAAACCAGACATACCCTCCCACAGAGACCAAGCACCCTCAACAGGTTAGACGTCCCCACATTACAAATGTCACAAGTCATCAGATGGTCGCTGTCTACAGCTTTGTAATAATGATTGCCAGGCTAGTGACCAAGGATAAACTTCTGGTTGCCTTCTCTGGAAAGTCAATGAGTGGATATCAACAATCTCCTGTAGAAATTAATTAGTGCAAATACAGCAATACAGCTGTGATCTGTTTTACATTATACAATTGGTCAGATCTCCTGGTGTGTGTGTGTGTGTGTGTGTGTGTGTGTTGGTGTGTGTGTGTGATGTGTGTGTGAGTGTGTGTGTGTGTTTATGTGTGTGTGTGTGTGTGTGTGTGTGTGTGTTTTGTGGGTGATTAGATAGGCGTCGAGTGTGGCGGTTAGAACTTCAGCCTCGCGTGTCACAGCGCATACTAAAACCGCGGATCGCGGGCGGGTGCGGTTGAAAATGTGGGTAAAAAATTATATGTCGGATTAATTGCGGGCGGATGGGCGTTTATGCGATGCGATTTCAGATAAATAATATACATAGTTAGATGTTCGTTGTCTTATGTGTGTGACATTTTGTATGTATGTGTATGATGTGATCTGTCTGTGTGTGTGTGCGTGTGATGTGGCACTCGACTATGTGACACAATGACACACACACACCACACACACACACACACACACACACAATCTTTTATTTCTCCACACATCCCTGGCATCGTTTCAAGAACATTTGCGTCCACACGGATCCATCTCAGATACCACTCAAAAACGCTACTTCATGTTCCAGGCGTATAGGTGGCGCTGTTTTTTTAGAAATTCACCGGAAACGGAGAGGAAGAGGCGGGAAGCATGCACAAAAAGCTTGAGCGCTGTATACAAATAAACAGTAGCAGAAAACAATCTGAATGAGAATGAGGCACAGGCGCATAATATTTTGTGATAGTAACCCTAATTGGCAGACAAGTATTACTTCTCAGCTCAGGTAACATCAACACACTAAGAAAGAAGGTAAGAAAATAGTCGAAACTTGATTTGCAAGGCGAGCGAGGTCAAGTGCTAGTTGTTACAGTAGCCTATATAGCCTCAATGCGAGGGATTTTCGGAATTATAGGCTCATAGTGAACAGGCAAGAATCTTTCTAGCCTCGCGTCAGCAGCGCATACCTAAAAACAGGCGGATGGCGGGCGGGTGCGGTTTTGAAAATTGGGTAAAAAAATTCTTGCGGATGGATGGCGGGCGGATCAAGCGTTTTGTGATGCGGTTGCGGATGAAATAATAGATTCCATCCGCGCATCTCGTTGTGTGTGTGTGAGTGTGTGTAAACGATGTAGTGTGTGTGTGTTTGACCAAAAACGGCTCCGTGTGGACGGGCCCTTATATTGTTAATCTTTGGAAGCTTAGGTCATATCCCAAAAAATTTGTTGGAGGAATGTGGTTGGTGGGGTTACATAAGAAGGAAGCCAAAAGATTGGAAAAATGTTGCTCTGTAGGTAGTAATCAAATCTGTAGACAAAGATGTTTTTTTTTTTATCCATAATTGTTCGGTGGAATATATTATCAACTTATCATGTAGGTCTTGTAAAGCAGGGGTCTCAAACTCAACTTACCTGGGGAACGCTGGAGGTAGAGTCTGGGTCAGGCTGGGCCGCATCAAGTATTCCACAGAAAAAAGGCGCACAACTGACCCAATATAAGTTAATGATCGGGCTATAATTAGATCACGTTGGCCATGTAATCGCTGACAGGTTGGTGGAAACGGGACTTTTTAGCGTCCTTTGGCTTTTGTCTGGACTCGGGACACGCACCTCAAATTGGGACATCTGGTCACCCTATCACAAGTGATAAAAAAGCGTGGCAAGCCACTCAGCAAAGATCTGCGTTCGACAACAACGCACGGGCCGCACTAACACTAAACTTTGATGTCAAGTTGGGGGCCACAATATGTCATCCCGCGGGCCTCAATTGGCCCCCGGGCCGTGAGTTTGAGACCCCTGTTGTAAAGGGATGTAAGCTTTGAAGCTGTTACATTATTAATATATCTTCCCAAAATGTTTGGATCCTTTTCTCCTTCTTGGTAAATTTGCATCCAAATAAAAGTGTGTGTGTGTGTGTGTGTGTGTGTGTGTGTGTGTGTGTGTGTGTGTGTGTGTGTGTGTGTGTGTGTGTGTGTGTGTGTGTGTGTGTGTGTGTGTTGTGTGTGTGTGTGTGTGTGTGTTGTGTGTGTGTTCAGTTCTCCAGGGTGCAGCTCTTGAGGATGATGATGGGCCTCCAGCCCCTGATACTGCTGGACCTGAGACTCAACTGGAGGGAGAGGGGAGCAATCCTGAAGAAGAACAAAAGCACAACATGGACCAAATCAAAGAGGATGATGTGAGCCGAAACCAGAGGGAGATGGTCTCTGCCCCGGACCAAATCCTACCTCCTCAGGATCCTCTGCTGGAGGAGGAGGGCGTTGATACATTCTTCAGCACAATGAGTCACAGGTATGGAACTTCTCTACAAGAGGCTCACATCCTTTAAGATGATAAAATAGCTCAATGGGACATTTAGACTGATTTGAAGCTAGCCCACCCAGTGTTTTAATTCTCTTTTTTTTAGTACCCTCCTTGTCTATACTGTGTGTTTTTATATATGGAGAGTGTGCGTGTTCAGGTGTCAATTCAAATATCATATGTCTTTTTTGCACTTGCTATTAGATGTTTTGCACAATAGGATTATATATTTTTAAACAATGTCACATTCATAACCAGTGATTCTCTCTTGGTCACAAAACACATACAGAGACGCCCTCCTCAGATTTTTCGGTTTGTAAAGTTATATTTCCTTGTTATAATTTCACTCTTTTCAAACCTAACCTCCTCTTTTAATTCAAATGATTTATTATCCTGCCAGTGTTTACAGTGTTACTGGAAAATATGTGAAAAGTATGATTTTACTAATTTAATTATGTATTATAATATGCTATAAATTATGTTCTTGATTTAACTTACTTTTAATTTCATTTCATCAGTCAGTTGAATGAAAGAGCTGTTAACGATTAACATTGACCAACCTGACCAGCTCTATTGCCGGTTGTAACTGGTTTGCTGTGATGTTGATACTGCATGACTCTGTCTGAACCATCCTTTTACTTGACGCCTGTACTTTTTTTATTATTATTTATTTTTTTTTTTTTTTTTTATATATATGACCCAATAAAAAGACTTACTTCTGGAATACATCATTTTATACATATCTTCATGTTTGTATCTTTATCACCTTTTTCTTTTTGTTATTTTTAGATTTAGTGATATAAGACTGGAAGACGACAGGGGTATCCCCACCCAAGACTTTTTGGACTCGTGCTATGCAATAGTGCCTGTCTTAGGTAGGCCCCCTAGTTATCTCCTCGGCTCTTCTTCATGTTCTGTCTGTCACTTATTCCTTCCTCGTGTTTATGAAGCTTATGTCTGATCATTCTTCTTCCTGCCTTTGATCTTCCAGAAGTGCTTTATTATTCACGAGGGTGGAATGCATCTGTTTGGTCGATCTAATATTTGCATTCTTCCAGCTGCATGCACTTCTTTTCATAATGATTTCATTATTTTGGACTTGGCTCTGGGATGCGTCCCAGGCAAATAATTTGCCTCACAACCCATTTCAGAGTAAAATTCTAATTTAGCATTTGATGCTTCTTGCTTATTAAGGAAAAATATGTCAAATACCGTTGTACTGCCTCTTTCTTACTCTGTATTGGTATAAGTATTCCATCAGAGCAGTCAAGTGGTATTTTGTGAGGATGAATTTCACAGTGGAAGCTGCTCACTAGATTTGTATGGTTGTAAAGTATAGTTGCTTATAATGTCAAATGTTTAATGAAGAATGTTGTCCTTCTCATCTACATCGATCAGACCTGCTAATTATTTATCAGCTACCACACCTCAATGCAACTTTCCTCCCATTCCATTCATGTAATGCATGACCTAGATGGATAGATCATCTTCCAAAAGTCATCCACAGATCACTTATTTTCCTCATGTGTGGTCGTTGTAATAATATTTTTCTTGCACATTCAAGAGGTATAAAGTTCTGATAGAATTAACCAGCAACATGAACTGAGAAGGTCCTCTCTCTCCATAGACAAGCTGGGATCCACCGTGTTCGCTCCAGTTAAAATGGATTTTGTTGGAAACATCAAGGTAGGTGTAAATGGTGAAAGTACTTGGCTTGATATCTGCTTTGATATATCTTATGCAAAACTGTTCATGTCCATATGGATACCTGTCTTTTTATAAACTAGTAGGCAAAAAGACACTTTGACTGATAATCTTTTTATATACTGTATTTCTAAAATTAAACAACATGTTTCTATATCAGAGCCGCAGTGTATAATAAGCTAATATTAATTCACCAATCATCTGTTAAAAATTAAAAAATTATTGGGTGTCCAGCAACCAAGTTGCGAGACAACCTATTGTTTTTGTATGAATTCCTATTATTATTTACCTGCCATGGGAGTCTATGGCAGCCCATTGAACCGCTTGGTG
Source organism: Melanogrammus aeglefinus (assembly GCA_900291075.1). Taxonomy (NCBI): domain Eukaryota; kingdom Metazoa; phylum Chordata; class Actinopteri; order Gadiformes; family Gadidae; genus Melanogrammus; species Melanogrammus aeglefinus. The sequence continues at coordinate 91,549 of OLKM01001911.1, forward strand.
AAAAGGTGTGAAATTTTGCAAACTGGTTCAGGACTGCCCCATTAGCCCAACAAGCCAATTTCAGGTCGCTAGCCCAACAGCTCTAGCGCCACCAACAGGTCAAAGTTGCACATGCATTCATGTTTATAACTTTCGACCCATTCATCCAATATTCACAAACCAGGTATCATTGGATTCCTTGAACCAAGCAGAGTTCGTCATTTTGCGCCTTGATGGATTTTCCGCCATCATGGTTTATGTCAAAAACCTTCAAAATGCTACTCCTATCACAAATTTGGTCCAATCATCTCAAACCTTGGCACACATGATCTTCAGGCCAGGCTTGATTCAAAACATCCACAAAACCGTTTGGCGGCTACAGCCAATCAAATTTGCCGTCAAAGCCGCCAAACAGGAAGTAAGCCAATATCTCGGCAGCCCTTGACATATCATAACCAAACTTGCTACATAGGCCCATGGCCCCATCATAGGGCCACTCAATGAATTTGGTGACCTTTGACCTCTAGAGGGCGCTGTTTTAAATGCCGACGTGTTATAACTCCTCTCTATTCACATGAGTATATTTCAAACTAATTTTCATTTTCTGGTGATACTATCAGACCTCCCCGTATACCTAGTAAATGATTTATCACGATATTTCTGTGACAGCCAATCAAATTCGACCGCAAAGCTGAAAAACAGGAAGTTAGCCAATATCTCAGTAGCCCTTTCACATATCATAAACATACTTGGATACTGTTCTCAGCATCTCTTTAACATATCATAGCCAAACTTGGTACATAGACTCATGACATCATTCTAGGGACATCCAAACAATTTGGTGACCTTTGATCTCAGGGGGACGTCAAACAGGAAGTGAGCTCATTTCTCTGCAAGGCCTTCGTGCATCCAAACCAAACTTGGCTCATAGTCTTATGACCCTATCCTGATGATGCCCAAATATTTTGGTGACATTTGACTTTCAGGTATGCGTTGTTAGCAACAAGTCTATTCCAGTCCTCTATTCCAGCAACTTCAATGCATTTTCGTTGTCATAACCATTTGCCAAAAGCTTTCATTGTCAGTAAATTATATCTAATCATATGCATTTTATCATGGTCATCATACACTGTGTAATATAGAGCTGATAACATATCAATCATATTAAATCATGTCAATCTTTCATACTGCATACAATCAGAACACTACTTCAGTCATATCAATGTTAGTTGCGCTGAACAGCGCTCATTAAAGGGTAGACAGTGCACTTGTGTGGCGACAAGCGGTACTTAATGTCTAATGCAACAATGACGGGTATATTCACCACTTCGCCCACTTACAATATAAACTGCAATTCCTACTGGATTAGATGCTTCATGAACCACCTCCAGAACGGATGCTTGTTGACATTGTGTCTCTGTTAGGGATATTGTTCCGAATACCCCTATGTATTTGTGTGATTTGTTCCGTCAGCCAGACGATAATGCGCCCTTAACACTAGGTGGGGACACATTCCATTTTTTTTACATTGACCCGTACTCTCATATCGCTCTAGGTCATTCCGGCACCTGTCGTTTTTACCGATTACCATTACCGAGACAGTCGTCATGTAGCCACCCAGCCGATTACGTCCGTCTGGCAGAATTAGCTTATCGAGTCCCATTACGCTTGCAACTCACATTGCTGCATGCAGCTATATTTAGATTCATTATTGAATCATCTGTCCAAATAATACAATTGTAATGAACAAATTAAGTGTTATTTACGTCAAGTAAAAATGTCCTAAAAATAAATGATGAAAATGATTTCAGTGTCACGCCTTACTTTGATGATTGCAGAGTTTTTTTCTGGTCAGCATTTTAGCTGCAATAGACTAATGTGATGGCAAGCTAATGGAAGTGAAAAGGGAAACCATGTTTTCTAAAGCACAAGTTAATTTCTCCCTCAGACTGTGCTGATTAAAAAACAGGTTCTGTTTGGCAGATTATGTTGTAGTCCAGAACATTAATTGACAGGAATGGTTACAACCCAGCTATTTTCTTAGTGCATAGTATATTTATTTAAAGAACAGAGAGAATAGCCGAGCATAATTTCATGACTGCCTGGAACATACCGATGGCAGGAATAAAGGGGGGTGGCATGTGGCTTAGGAGGTAGAGCGGGTTGGCTAGTTACTGTAAGGTTTCTAGTTCGATCCCGGCTCTTTCTTGCTGAGTGTTGAGGTGTCCCTGAGCAGGACACCTCACCTTAACTGCTGCTGACGAGCTAGCTTTCACCTTGCATGGTTGACTCTGCCGTCGGTTTGTGAATGTGTGCATGAATGGGTGAATGTTAGGCAGTATTGTAATGGGCTGTGAGTGACCACTGGTTAGAAAAGCGCTGTATAAATGCATCCATTTACCAAAGATAAAAAATGTAACCACCACTTTAGCCATTCGGTCAGCTTGACCATTTGTTTTTTCTGTTTTTTTGGCTTTAGAAAATTAACCAGAAGTGGTTGTCAGACCCCAACAACTTTCCGACCCTCCAGTCCATCGTGCTGCATGAGCTGCAGACCGCTACAGCACAGGTGCGCAACTCGGCCACCGAGGCGCTGCTGTGGCTCCGACGGGGCCTCCGCTTCCTCAAGGAGTTCCTGTCTGAGGTCCACTCTGGGGAGCAGGACATCCATGGGGCCCTCAGTGAGTTAATGCTTGGTTATAGATCCATGTCCTTCAAGGGTAGATAGGCACTAGGCATCTACAGGTCTTGGATGATTGGGCATCAAACCCAGTATCCCCTAGCCACAAAACTGTCTGGCCCTGTAGTGGCTCACAGTGTCTTATGGACACTGTGAGCACATGTACCATTTGCAAATACTTGATGATCCATGGTTGATTGAGATGGTATGCCACATAAGGTCCCTCTTCTTTCAATCAGACAACGCCTATGGAAGGACGCTTCGCCAGTACCACGGCTGGGTCGTACGAGGCGTGTTCGCTGTAGGTATCCTATCCACCCTGGTGGCTCTTCTTAGATCAGCCCCATTGTGTTCATGACTGTAGCCTGACTGATTGTAACCCTTCCCTCCAGTTGGCCCTGAGAGCCTCCCCGTCCTACGAGTCCTTCACCGCGGCCTTAGTTTCCCAGGAGGGGGACCAGCTGAAGCCGGGCTTCACCAGCGGCATGCGGCGGGACCTGAGTGTGTACCTGCCCGCCATGGAGGACCAGCTTGGCATCCTGGATGACCTGTACGACGAGTACAGCCTGGAGTCTGACGAGGTGGTATGAGACTCTAGGGGCCTTTCTGCTGCTCAGAGACGTTGACGTGGATTTGCTTGCAGCGAGGCATTGTGGATTGAGAGACAAGGAAGATGTAGTTTAAATATCTTGTCAGGCCAGAGAGCCGGTTTAGTGAGCTATAACCTAGAAAGCCGGTGTGGTTCAACAAATTATGCTAATGCAAACATATTCGTTTCAGTGTATTAATTCAAGAAACCCAGAGAATCCATCTTTTCATGTTCTGGCTAAAGAGGATGGTGGTTAATTTATTCCCAAGACATTCCTGTTTGCTTGGGTTTATAAAACGGGTTGATGGACAGGCCTGCCGCTGATACAATGCAGCATATTGACCAAGCTAATGTCAGGTTGTTAGTTTTTCTTTCCCCAGTATATGCCTTGAATTTGTTATTGGTTCTAATAAGGGACAACTATTTGATGTGTGTTGCACTGAAGTTGTCCTATGTAATATTTGTTACTGAATGGTGTTCATCTGGCTACAATTGTAATTATAAGGCAATAGGTTTGCATTGGTTTCCTTAGTGTAACAGATTAACAATGTATGGTCTGTGTTCTGTATAAAGACTCCATGGGACCAATAGGTGACGGACATGAGAATGCTGTAGAGTTTGCTTTCCATCACATCACAGAAGAATGCAATGGAGCTGTTCAAGTGTTGGCAATTGATCAACTCAAAATGAGCATTTTTGCACAAACCTATGCACAGTTTGCATTGTTATTCTGGCTATGACTTTATATATTAGCTCTTAATTAAATGGTTCACATTTTGATAATCTTAATCTTTGTATGTCAAATATATTGGTATTTGCATCCAGCAAGAATGGATTTAGATTGCATGTTTTAATGTAACATTGGTGCCATAAGACCAGTAAAAATGAATACACTCTTACACAAAGCCCTGAATTTATTAAATGTATAACATTTATATTGAACAATTTTCCAACGGAATGATTGGCACCATGTCCCAAAATAGAATTTACTTCTGGTTTATAATTATGGAACCAGATGTACACTTGCCATATATACTCTAACTTTGTAAAGCAGGATCCTCCTTGACATGACTTTTGCAAATGTTCCTGTAACATGCCAGTATTTAAAAGTGTATCTGGTCAATGCTTTGAGTTTACAGCGTGGGTTGATTTGTTTGTACAATAACACTTTCTTTGCCTCCTGTACATTAGAGATGTGCAAAAAGCTTATTTACCATTCCTCTATCAGAATAATACAATGTTGTATGTGGATAATGATAATATGCTTTTTAAATTAATGTACATATAAAAGGGTATTTAATTTCTACTCAATAAATGGTAATGGTTTTGAATTGGCATAGTCACTGGTCAGCTATGAGCGACATAAGCTGTTAATGTTTTCTAGTTGACTGACTGTATGAGAACATTTACGCTTTAGACTGCTCCTAGCTCATTTCAGACCAATCAGGGCATCTCTTCCATGGCTGGTTTGGGGGATCCATCTGGCCTGTCAATAACAGGTGTGTGAAATCCATCACTTCTCAATGGCGGAGAAACGTAGGGAGGGGTGAGAGCAGAGGGGGAGGGCAAGTTATGGTGTGTTCAAGGGTTAGGGTAACCCTGTTCTAGGCCCTGTCCACACGCTACGATTTTTGTGTATAAACGCGGAAGTCTTTGACGCGGCCCTCGACGCTGGAAGGACACGAGTTTCGG
>OLKM01001912.1:7500-12837 GCA_900291075.1 Melanogrammus aeglefinus
CGGAGAGAGGCAGAGGGACCTAAACAGAGGAGCCCACTCTACAGACTCTCTCTCTCTCTCACCATGGCGCTCAGTGTGCCTCCTCTTCCTCCTCCTCCTCCTCCTCCTCATCCTGACTCCATCTTCCTCCCGTCCCACCTCCCCCTCTCCACCGCCGCTCTAATCTGTAAACCCAGATTATCCAGCGCATGGGCCACCACTCGAACAGGCCAGCACACACACACACACACACACACACACACACACACACACACACACACACACACACACACACACACACACACACACACACACACACACACACACACACACACACAGCTACAGATAATTAACCAACCGAACACTTGTGGGAGCACATGTGTGTGTGTGTGTGTGTTGTGTGTGTGTGTGTGGTGTGTGTGTGTGTGTGTGTGTGTGGTGTGTGTGTGTGTTGTGTGTGCTGTGTGTCTCGCGAGCCCATCCATCTCTCAGCCATGCGCTGCGTCCACAAGCAGTGAAACACACACACACTGCGCACACAAAGTCCTCTCTGACCGTCTTCAGACGTCAAGCTGCGTCCTCACGGCGGACTGCATGACCCGACTGAACTCATTAAGGACCTGGAGGGGAGGAGAGCTGATTGGCTGACGGATTGAAGCGGACAGGTGGAGGTGTGAGAGAGGCCGCGGACAAACAGCCTGTGAGACAGGGCAAGATTAACACACTGATTGATGACGTGTGTGTGTGTGTGTGTGTGTGTGTGTGTGTGTGTGTGTGTGTGTGTGTGTGTGTGTGTGTGTGTGTGTGTGTGTGTGTGTGTGTGTGTGTGTGTGTGTGTGTGTGTGTGTGTGTGTTATTAATCAGCTTGGTTTTTTGAGGTAGGCTTAGCTCTGATAAAGCCTGATAACATCTGATTATCAATGATGGATTGGACTGGAGCAAATACAAAACTGCGGCCAGTTCCGGGTCATCCAAAGCCCCTCTTAATACAGCCTAGTTACATCTTCTTTTATGTTGTCAATGTTTTAAGAATCGTTTTTTACACACCTTTAGGTGTCTAAATAAAAGAGAGCTAGAAGCTACATGTCTCTAGGGCAGGGGTCGGCAACCTGTGGCACGCCGCAGAATAAACACCGACACGGCACCTCAGTGTTATTACGATACTTTATCTGTCCCCTTTAAAAAAAAAAGAGCAGGCTTTAGCCTGCCGGCACTAGGACCTTGAGGACACCACTGGGTTGGAGTGTGGCCATTGGTCAGGTTGCAGCGGGAGAGGTTCAGAGTGTGTGACGTGACCAAGCGCACTGTCCGCTGTCTTCATGCTGACATATGAATGAATGACAGAGCGTGATGTTGGGAACAACGGCAACACCCGCTGCAGCTAAAACTAGGCCATTCCAGAGTTTGGTTTTGTATTTGTGGAGGACCGTGCTGTGTGCACTTTATGGTAAGCTGGCAGTCTCCTCAGATGACATTTCCACCTCCACATTCCGCTACTTCCAACACCTGAGAGAGCTGTCCTCCCTGCGCAACATCAACACCGCTGAAATAACCGCGTATGGTGTGCTGGAGGCGGAGTTCACAACGCGGTTTGTGGATTTTAAAAGGTACGGACCAATGTTCTCTATCTTGATCAAGCCTTCGATGGACATGATTTGGATGCTACTCTGATCGACTGGATGGATACAGAGGACATGCAGCGGATTGAGCTGAAGAGCTCAACACTGGGTGACCAAGTTTGCAGAGCTCAGAAAACAGCTGGAAGCCACACCAGTGAAAGATCACGGAGCCCACATCCTCACCTGCTGGGCATCTGCACCTGAGAAATTCAGCTGTCTCCGGGGCATTGCACTGGCGCTGCTGTCAGTCTTTGGGTCAACGTGTCTCTGTGAGCAGGTGTTCTCACACATGAAACATGTGCCCAGCCCCACCCGCAGTCGGTTAACAACGGAGCACTCTGAGGCATGTTTGCAACTCAAAGTACCTAACTACAAGCCACAGATCACAGAGCAGGGCCAGGGATCACACTGACTGTCTGGTAGGCATCTGATCATCTGATGTTGCCTCAGCCTACACTAGTTTTAGTTTAAATGTGTCGCTGTTTTTCAGTCTTTGAAATGTCGATGTGGCTATTTTGTTAAGAATACAGATACTGTTGTTGTTGAGAATAAAATTCCAGGTATATTGGAAAAAAAAAAAATATTTTGTGTCATAATTTAACTTTGCGTTATTGTTGATAATGGCACACTAGATGAGAAGAAAATTTCAAACTGGCACTCCATGTCACAAAGGTTGCCGACCCCTGCTCTAGCGCCATTAGAGTGAGTAAATGTCTCCCTCTAGTGGTAGGAAAAAGAACGCACACACGCGCTCAACCGTCAAGAGACGTACTCTCTCTCACACACACACACACAAACTACCCCCCCCAACCCTAAACCTACCCCCCCCCACACACACCACACACACACACCACACACACACACACACACACACACTCCTAGCCAGGGGCCAAAACAGCCATTACTGATGTTTATGATTACCAATCGAGTGACAATCCGGCCTAACACACAAGCTGATTACATGACACAACCACACACGTACGCCACTCTGTGTGTGTGTGTGTGTGTGTGTGTGTGTGTGTGTGTGTGTGTGTGTGTGTGTGTGTGTGTGTGTGTGTGTGTGTGTGTGTGTGTGTGTGTGTGTGTGTGTGTGTGTGTGTGTGTGTGTGTGTGCGTGCATGTGTGAAACGGAAGTCTTTGGGAACCGGACAATGGTAACTATGGCCGAGTACAGCTGGGATCGCAGCAGCACCCCCCCTGCCTGCGTCTGTCTCTGGCCCAGGAGGTCGTCCCCTGGCCCACAGGGATCCCCCATTGTTCCCATTCCATTGTCTCACCCAACTTTCCAAAACATTGTTGTTCGACAAACCAACCCCACACTACACAGACCTCCCCCCGCCTCAGAAACTCAGGTTGGTAAAAAAGGATTTCATATTGTCATTTAAAACACAACTCGGATACCCGGTAAGTTAATCCCTTCGGGAGAGTAAAACTATTGAGCGAGCTTTTGTTTTGGGAACGTATTGGAGAAGAGTCGAGTCGGAGGGGGGGTAACGATGGCTGGAACCTTTCCACCTATTGTCTGTCTATCAAGATAAGAGAGAGAGAGCGAGAGAGAAAGGGAGAGAAAGTTGACTCAGTGCCAACGTGAAGAGTCTGACCCCACCCCTCTGCTTCTGATTGGCCTTCAGTGGGGCTGAATGCTGGAGCGGTCTGGGTCCCCTCACAGTAGCCTCATCCTCAAACGGTTTGGGTTTCCCCCGACTGCCCAGGGAAGCGCTGAGCGTCACTTTACCAGGAGCAGATAACAACGTCTCAGGTCCCCAGCCCCCAAGGTTGACCACATCAGCTATGAAGGCCCCTAGTCATCCCTCAAACTGGGCGTCGGTCAGTTGTGTGTGTGTTGGTTCTATGTTTGTGGTTCTATGTTTGTGTTGGTTCTCTGTGTGTGTTGGTTCTCTGTGTGTGTTGGTTCTATTATGTGGATTCTATGTGTGTGTTGGTTCTATGTTTGTGTTGGTTCTCTGTGTGTGTTGGTTCTCTGTGTGTGTTGGTTCTATTATGTGGATTCTATGTGTGTTTTAGTTCTATGTTTGTGTTGGTTCTATTATGCGGATTCTATGTGTGTGTTGGTTTTCTGTGTGTGTTGGTTCTATGTTTGTGTTGGTTCTCTGTGTGTGTTGGTTCTATGTGTGTGTTGGTTCTCTGTGTGTGTTGGTTCTATGTGTGTTGGTTCTCTGTGTGTTGGTTCTATTATGTGGATTCTATGTGTGTGTGTTGGTTCTATGTTTGTGTTGGTTCTCTGTTTGTTGGTTCTCTGTGTGTGTTGGTTCTATGTGTGTGTTGGTTCTCTGTGTGTGTTGGTTCTCTGTGTGTGCTGGTCTTCTGTGTGTGTTGTCTCTCTGTGTGTGTTGGTTCTCTGTGTGTGTTGGTTCTATGTGTGTGTTGGTTCTCTGTGTGTGTTGGTTCTCTGTGTGTGTTGGTTCTATGTGTGTGTTGGTTCTATGTTTGTGTTGATTCTATGTGTGTGTTGGTTCTCTGTGTGTGTTGATTCTATGTGTGTGTTGGTTCTGTGTGTGTGTGTTGGTTCTGTGTGTGTGTGTGTTGGTTCTATGTGTGTGTTGGTTCTCTGTGTGTGTTGGTGTTCTGTGTGTGTTGGTTCTATGTGTGTGTTGGTTCTCTGTGTGTGTTGGTTCTCTGTGTGTGTTGGTTCTGTGTGTGTGTTGGTTCTATGTGTGTGTTGGTTTTCTGTGTGTGTTGGTTTTCTGTGTGTGTTGGTTCTATGTGTGTGTTGGTTCTCTGTGTGTGTTGATTCTATGTGTGTGTTGGTTCTCTGTGTGTGTTGATTCTATGTGTGTGTTGGTTCTCTGTGTGTGTTGATTCTATGTGTGTGTTGGTTCTCTGTGTGTGTTGGTTCTATGTGTGTTGGTTCTCTGTGTGTGTTGGTTCCGTGTGTGTGTGTTGGTTCTCTGTGTGTGTTGTCTCTCTCTCTCTGTGTTGTCTCTCTGTGTGTGTTGTCTCTCTGTGTGTGTGTTGTCTCTCTGTGTGTGTTGTCTCTCTGTGTGTGTTGTCTCTCTGTGTGTGTGTTGTCTCTCTGTGTGTTGTCTCTCTGTGTGTGTTGTCTCTCTGTGTGTGTTGTGAGGGTCCGGTCTCTCTGTGTGTGTGTGTGTGTGTGTGTGTGTGTGTGTGTGTGTGTGTGTGTGTGTGTGTGTTGGTCACCGCAGCGTGCTGTGAGGGTCCGGTCTCTCTCTGGACGCGGCCCTCCACGCCCTCCAGGACCAGCAGACCAACAGCCCCCCTCCCCCCCGCCCCAGGGGGCTCCTGCTCACCGATAGGCTAACGAGAGCGGGGGTCAAGTGTGGCGCTAAAAACAGCTGTCAGCGCGTGCCTCTCGCGAAGGTCGAAGGTCACGAGCAGAGGATGGCCTCAGAGCGGGGGGCTCACATGTTTCAAACCCTCCTGTGTCCCGTGGCGGGGGTCCAGAGACACGTATACGGTCCTCCGTTTAAGGCCGGGGTTAAAGATAGGTTTAGGCGAGGTCGCCGACCCGTGGGCCCGATGGAGCCCCGGGGCCCGACGCCCGACCTCAGGGCCCCGTGGAACGCCCTCACGCACATTCTGAGGGTTCAGTTCACACACACGGCGGAGTGCTGCCTGCACACGCAGACATGTGCTCGGTCACATGGAGAACCCACGGCATGACACACAGAGACACGCAGGGAAAACACACACACACACACACACACACACACACACACACACACACACACACACACACACACACACAACCCTAACCCTA